>CAIGRE010321404.1:0-12343 GCA_903798275.1 Fraxinus angustifolia subsp. syriaca
AAGTGTACTTAGAACATTTAGGCATCAATAAATCGTTAAAATGCAATTATTATGGATGGAAAACGTGATAATTGCACTATTATCATGAAACCAATGATAAGGCTAAGTTATGCAAGGTGATGCCCTTACTGTAAATGGCGAGCTACTTTATGAAAGTCGAAGCTTGTGATATGGCTGAGTTATGTGAGGCGATGCTCTTGATGTAAATGGTGAGTTGCTTTGAGGAAGTTGGAAGCCTGTGATATAGCTGAGTTATGTGAGGCGATGCTTTTGCTGTAAAGGGTAAGCTGCTTTCAAGAAGTCGAAGCTTGTGATAAGGTTGAGTTATGTGAGGTGATACCTTTGCTCGGGCAAGCTGCTTTGAGAAAGTTGCAACCTATGATAAGGACAAGTTATATGAAACGATGCCCTTGCTATAAAGGGCGAGCTGCTTTGAGAAAGTCCAAACATGTGATAAGGCTTAGTTATGCGAGGCTATGCCCTTGCTATAAAGGGCAAGCTGCTTTGATAAAGTTGAAACACATTGGCCCGTGCGCTCTAATGATTTGAAAGAGATGCTAGTTCTCTAGGTAAAACAATGGAGTGGTATGGCGATTTCTAAGGTTTACATTGTGTGCGCATTTAATGTGAAATTATTATGATTTGTTAATGTTGGCACATATCACTTGCATCTATGGTGTGTGCAAATCACAGTTTCATCTGGACCCTTGATTTAAATTTTGAACATGCACCTTTTGGCTTTAACATGCTGGATGGAGCTACATATGTACATCTAAGATTGCATTTAGGGTAAATCCAACTATGGGAGTTCGATTTTTTTACATATATAAGAGGCCTAAGCCCTCACCTTTTATTTAGTCTTTACTTTGTGAAAAACTAAAAACCTTCAAGTATTGAAAATTTTCCTTGATATTCTCGAGTACCTCTTCCACTTTCTTTTCCCACAATTATCTCTATTTTCTCCACTTCCAAGTGCCTGAAGTTCGTGTAAGTACCCAAGATTTTCGTATATCTTCCTTTATTTGCATGAAATGGCCTCCTCTTCAAGGAAAAATATGGCGGCGGGTCCCTTAGAGGTGTAGATATGGCACTGATCTATGTTGAGGTGGGTTTGCATCCCATAATTCTTATTGATAATTTATGGAGGCCATGGAGACCCTCACGGTGCGGAAATGATGCATGAGGGCCCCATAAATAATAGCATTAAATGGGGACCTCTTTGTGGGCGAGTGATATAAAAGAGAGGGCTAGATACTTTTAGGGAGAGATATATGATCCCTGATATTATAGAAATGCTTGTTCTGACCCTGAGGAAAGGGCTTACTTTCCCACGGAGAGGTACGTGGTAGTGAATGAGGCGATCTTGAGTGGGGGGATGAAACTGCCTCTATATCCCTTCTTTAGGTACATCTTTAGGCAATACAACCTAGCCCCTACCTAGCTAATGCCAAATGTATGGAGCCAATTAGCATGGGTCTTTCTTCTCTAGAAGGAGGCCACTCTTGGTGAGGACATGCCTCCTCATGTTTTTCAAACCCTTTTTCAACCTAGAGCCTCTAGTGGATGAGTGACCGTAAAGGGTGGTTTTTATGAACCCATGGAGATCGCATTTTCCCTTCATCTGGGCGACTCCGACCTCCATAAAGAACTGAAAATCCTCATGATTTTCGGTTAGGGATAGCTGAAAAATAGTGGATGGAGATGCGGTCCTAGAGATAACCTTGTCGACCCAATACCACGAGTATAGTAAGTTTGGCCTTGGCTGAAATATTTTTATCTTATGTCTCTTTATTCTTCTCTATTTCCTATTTCTAATGTGTCCCTTGTATAGCTACATTCAACCGATTCGAGCTCGAACCTTCTAAGTGGAAAATTATCTAAGCAATTTACAAGCTGCCATCAGAGAAGAGGTACTTCAAGAACGTGCTCGGAGAGCGATCACGCATCAACTGATGGCTACCAGAGGTAAAAATAGTTTCTACTTTTTTACTTTGGTGATTCTTTTTGGCTTCAGGATGGCTGTTGATAGGGTTGTCTTTTGTTTGTAGGTCAACATGACAAGAATAATACGTCAAACCTGACTTGTTCTTTATGAAGCGCTTGGGAGAGGTGAAAATTAAGAAAGAACTGAGCTCAACCTTTTCAATGTACAATAATTAGTGGGATAAACTAGACCACCTTTCCAAAGTGAATTTGCATTCTCTCTAGAAAAGAAAGGTAAAAATGGGAAAGAAAAGGTTGAGCCATCTTTAGAGCGACCTTAGAAAAGAAAATTAGTTCTGACAAGGAACACTGAGCCCCCCTCTGTTGAAGCGTCGACAATTCTCGGAGAGTCACTTTATTGTCCTATTGAAGTAGAGCCTATCTCTTGTGTTAAGATTGTTGATATGGAGACAAATATCAATGATGAGGCGGGGCAAGGAGGCCATGAGTGTCCCTTCTGGAGGAAAGGGCCACAATTTTCGAGGAGGGAGGGAGGTCGGATGAGATAACTCTCATTGTGATTGAGATGGTTTCTACTAAGGTCCAAGGGGCTGTGAAGATCTTACATAGGTATTGGACTAACAAGTATTTCTTGTATGACGAAACCTGTGTTGTAGTGGACATTGTGGAGGCTGGCCTCATCCTATAAGCTCGCTCTCAAAGCTTCTTCCTTAAGACCCAAATGGAGATGAGGCGACTACAGGGCCTAAATAAGGAGTATCTCCAAAGGGTCAATGATACGGAGGCAATCCTAAACAAAGTAAAGGCTGAGGCGTCTTTCGCCAATGAAGCTATTGAAGCCTCTAAGGTGAAGCAAGCTGAGGCAAAGTCTAAGATGGATGTGTTATACAAGGAAAATGAGGACTTGAAGAAGGAAGCCCATCTTTCCAAAGTCGAGGTAAATGCTTTGATGAAGTGCGTTGAGAATTCTGACAATCTTCAGAGGATCACTTCGTTAGCCTTGGAGGCTACTAGTAAAGAAATAGGGAGCTGAAAGCTCACGTCCACTTACAACATCAACTAAGTGGGACATGAAAGGTAACTGTGAAAGAGTACATTGCCAACTTCTATGAGACGACTCAGTATGATGTCCTTGGTTTATACCTGAGAAGGGTCACATACAATGAAGCATTTGGAAGGCTTGCTGAGCTGTACCCCCAATTGGAGCTGATTGCCTTAAAAGAAGATTTTTTTCCAACCGAACTATCCACCCCTTTTGCTGAGGCTGAAGATTTTGTTGAAGAAGTCGATGTCCAAGGAGAGCCTCAGCAAGATGACGCTGCTGTTTAGAAGTAGGCTTGTAGCATTTTTGTAATAGCTTGTCTTTTTTAATTCTTTTGGCTATATAAGAGAATCTTTTTTGTTTCCATTATGTCTAATGTGGATGTAACTTGTTGTTGACTATCATATAGGCTCGCTACAATAACTTAAAACTGGAACATGTTATATGGGCTTGTCATAAAAAAGATTGGTAACTTACAAATTTGTCGTACCTTAACTTGAGTAAATAACTTGGGCTTTCCATGGATAACAAAGCATGAGCTTATAAAGTATAGGCTCACCATAGTTAATTGAATTAAGCATATATGGTCTCCCTATTCTTAATCTTGAGTAATAACGGATGAGCTTGTAATACTTAAATCGAATCAATAACTTATGGGTTCACCATATTTAATCTTTAATGATAGCGTATAAGCTTGTCCTATTTAATTGACTAATAACAAATGTGGTCTCCATAGATAATCTTGAATAATAACGTATGAGTTCGTCATACTTAATTGAATTAATAACATATGGGCTCACCATAGTTAATCTTGAATAATAAGGCATGAGCTTGTCATACTTAAATCGAATTAATAACATATGAGCTCGCCATACTTAATCTTTAATGATAGTGCATGAGCTCATCATACTTAATTGAACTAATAACATATAGGATTGTCATAGATAATCTTTAATAATAATGTATGAGCTCGTCATACTTAATTGAACTGATAACATATGAGCTTGTCATAGTTAATTTTAAATAATAACGTATGATCTTGTCATACTTAAATTGAATTTATCGTATATGGGCTCACCATATATAACTGTTGAGTAATATCGTATGAGCTTGTCATACATAGTCTTGAACATACTTGCAAGAATTGGAGAACAAACATCTACATTGATCAAAAATATATACAAGTGATGGTCATGATCTTAATGGTAATACATTCGCAAGTGATCTACATTTAGGAGTAGGGCTGCACCTTTCCATCCATTCTTTCAATTAAGAAAGTCCCTGACCTTACGTCATTTGATATACGATAGGGGCCCTCCCAATTCGAGCCTAGCGTGCCTACACCAGGCTCCTTAGAAGAGATGAAGACTCTTCTCAACACAAGGTCACCCTTTCTGAACGACCTCTTATTGACTTTGGTAGTGTAGTGCCTAGTCATTTTTCTCTAGTAGGAGGTCAGTTTTATCAGTGAGTTATCTTTCCTTTCTTCAAGGAAATCGAGTTCACATCACCTTATCTCATCATTTGTTGTTTTTTCGAAGTGCAGGCGATGAGGTAAATGAAGACCCACTTCAACTAAGCTCATGGCCTCAACTCCACATGCCCGGAGAAAGGGGTGTTTCTAGTTTCAGTTCGACTGGTAGTGTGAATTGCCTATAACACTTGGGAGAGATCGTCCACCTATACCTCTTTTGACGCATCCAGTTTTTTTCAAGAGGTGATTGATGGTTTTGTTAACTCCCTCAACCGGGCCATTTGCTTGTGATGAGGAGAAGAAAAATGCTTCTTGATACCAGTTCGTCGCACAAGTCTTTGACCTTTTTATTGTTAAATTGTCGCCCATTTTCTGTTATAAGAAAGTGGATTGGGGAATTTTGAATGATGTTCTTCCAAATGAACTTGGAGGTGTTCACTTTACTTATTTACGCCAAAATTTCAACTTTACCCACTTAATGAAGTAATTAATGGCAACAATCAGATCGACCTTTTGGCACGTGGCCAATCAGATCGACCCCCACTGGGTGAACGACCAGGGGATGGATACCATAGTTAGCTCTTGGGACGGTTGCCTTTTGATGGAGGAGAAACGTTGACATTTGTTGCATCTTCTTACAAATTGCACCCTATCTTTTCTCAACGTTAGTCAGTAATAAACTTATCTCAGTACTTTTTGAGCTAGCATTAGACCCTCAGTGCTATAAACTCCTTCATAAATTTCTCGCTGTACATAATTGCTTCTTTCTCTCTAGTGCATCGTATTAGTGGAAATGAGAAACATTTCTTATAAAGCACATCTTCCTGGAATACATAGTGGGCAGCTCTGTGCCTGAGTTTGCAGGCTTCTTTCTTGTCCTCTGGCAATACTTGATCTTTAAGGTAGGCAATGATCGGTAGCATCTACTGTGGGGTCTCTTCAATCCACATTACCTCATATCCTTTAGATGTAGAGGGTTTAGGGAGGTATTCAAATGGCACAAGTTTAAGAAATTATAAGACCTTGTCGTTGGCCAATTTTGACAGTGCATACATGTTCTCAACTCTCGGGATCTGGGTTAGCTTGAACTTTTCAAAAGAGGAGAGTAAATCCAGCACCTTTTTGAGATATGCTGCTATACTTTTATCATTGGTCATAAAATTGTCATTGACTTAGCTTACCACCAGCTATGAATCGCTACAAATTGCCAGGCTCTTGACCTACATCCTTTTTTATAGTCTGATACTTGCTAGCAATGCCTCATCCTCAGCCGCGTTGTTGGAGGTCTTGAAACTAAACCTTACTACACAGTTAAGTTTATAGCCCTTTGGGTTTTCCAGCACTATACCAGCTCTAGAGTCTATTTTACTAGAAGACTCGCCAACAAATAGTTTCCAAGCTGGGAGGTCTGCGGTTCCATAGTCACGTTGATATCTGTCAACTCAGTGGATTCTGCTATGAAGTTTGCCTGTGCTTGTCCTTTCACCGATATAAATGTTGACTTCGCTCAATTCCACTGCCCATTTCATTAACATTCTTGAATCATCCGACTTTTGGAGCACCTTCTTGAAGGGGACAAAAAATTAAGAGGGATAAAGTAAACTTTTTCATATCTGTGTAGCATGACTCAACTAGTAAAAGGGCATTGCTCACGTAGTAAACATGCAGTTGTGTACCTTCTTCATCCATCATCGGTACTGAACTTACGGCCTCTGCTCTTATGGCCAAATACAAGATCAAGCTTTTCATTCTTTGGCTTTGAAAGGAGTGGAGCTTGCCTCGGGTGCTTTTTCAGCCCTTGGAAAGCTTTTTCACACTCTTCATACCATTGGAATTTATTTCTTCCTTTCAGGAGTTTGAAAAATGGTAGACATCTACCTATTATTTTGGAGATAAAATGGCTCTGCGCTACTAACCGACCTATCTAACTTTGCATCTCTTTGGGCTAGTAGGGATACTTCATATCCGTGGGGCTTTGATTTTTTCAGGTTCGCTTCTATATCCGGATGATTGATCATGTAGCCTAAAAATTTCCCCGAAGCCACTTTGAAGGCGCACTTTAATGGGTTCATCTTCATCTGGTATTTTCTTAAGATTTTAAAAGTGGTCTCGAGGTGTTTGATGTGGTTTGCAGTCTTGAGGCTTTTTACTAAGATGTCGTCCTATGAGGTCGGCTAACATCTTGTTGACCAGGCCCCTGATAGATAGCCCCAACATTTTTCAGGCCAAATGACATCACTTTGTAATAGTAGAAGCCTCAATTAGTGATGAATGAAGTATTGTTCTCCTCGTTCCATGGTACATGGGGATTTGATTGTACCCTGAGTGTATCCATAAAACTCAAGAGTCCATGCCCCGCAGTGGAGTCAACCAACTGGTTGATCATCGGAAGCAGAAAACTATCTTTTGGGCATGGTTGGTTGAATTTGGAGAAATCTATGCAGACTCTCCACTTTCCATTAAGCTTCTTTACCAAGATTAGATTTGAGATCCACCTTGGGTATACTATATCCCTTATGAATCTATGGGATATAAGTTTTTACACATCTTCTTTCAGGGCTTCGTACCGCTTCGAGTTCAAGGCTCTCTTCCTTTTACCTATGAGATGTAAACTTGGGGTCTACATTAAGACGATGACAGCTAACTTTGAGGTCAATGCCCACCATATCTTCGTGCTTCCATACAAATATGTCTAAACTGTTAAGCATGAAGCCTTTGAGCCTAGTCTTTTCTTCTATCTGAAGTTCCTTCCCTACTCGAAGCATTTTTATATGGTCATGTGGATCTATTGGGAAAGACACTAGCTTCTCAACTGGGGTTACTTGTGAGTTCAATTCGGGGACCCTAAGGTCCTAAACCAAATTTATGACCCCTTCTTCATGGGCATCTATTATGTTGACACCACTCCCTTGTTTAGGGGTGGAACCTTACTCAGGCGCATCAACCATCTCAATGTCCATTAAGACCATGTTTAAATTGCAGGGCTCAAACTTTCTCAAGAAGCCGAGGTAGCAATCTTTTGAACCCACTCGATCCCCTCACACCACAATGATAGCCCAAGAATAACAAACCAAGAGGGGCTGAATTGATTTTTAAAACTTTTTCAAAAATTAATCTAAATTTAAGCAAGTAATGACTAGATAGATTAATTTAAATAATAAGCACAAATATAAAAGCAATAAGTAAAATGAAGAGAGGATGCAAACTATACAATTGTGGAGGTTCGATCCAAAGCAATGATCTACGTCCTCCGTTACCAAGCTCTCCGGCACGAACAATGCCTTTCACTATGTTGACTGACTTATGGTGTAATTCAACCCCTTACAAAGCTTCCGATGACTTACAAATAAGAAGCACCAATCCTTACAAAAATAATTTAATTTAAGCACAAAGAGAAATGAAAAAATTTGATAAGAGAAATGATTCAAGAAGTTTGATACAACAATCAAGGATTTTACTCTGAAGAAATAAATTTAAATGAATGTAAGAATGTATTTTCAAAGAATATTTTTCGAATGAAAAACTTTGATGAGAAGATTTTCAAAAGTTTTTAAAAATTAAATGATTTGATAATAATAAATGAGATGAGAAATTAATATAATTTTGTTCAAAAATATCTCATTTGAATACTCTTAAGTGTTGAAATGAATGGCATGTGAGTATGTATTTAGGTGGGATGAACCGAACGTTTGGTTTATTTATCCGGACGTCCGAATGGACAAAAAGATTTTTGTCAAGCCGGACGCCTTATCCGGATGGTCTGGTTCATCCGAACATTCAGATGGTCAACCGAATGTCCGGTTGATCGTTGACTGTTGACTTTTTTTATAGATGTGATCTAAGTTCAAGTATCACTTTAAAATCAATCTTATTTTTGATCAAAAATATTTTATGCAAGTGATATGAAAATAACTCTTTGTTCACAAAATGATTTTTGAGCTACTGTCATTCATTACTAACGATCAAAGTATTACACCTTTACATATGTTCTCAAAATTCTAGTCTTTGATCTTGCTTCGAAGTTTCTTTCATGTTTGACTTTTAAACTCTTGATTTTGATCTTTCTTGACATTTGGCTTTAATGCTTATTCTTTGATCTTGCTTCAAAGTTTCTTTCACGTTTAGCTCTTAAACTTTTGATCTTGATCTTCTTCATGAGCCCGATTTATAATATGTTGATTTTGACAATATTCGATTGATTTGAACATTGAACTATAATTACTCAAAATCAAATGTTAGAAGAAATATTAATCTTGTTTGTTATGATCAATGGAGAAATCAACCATAGGTCAACACACTGAAATCCCTCTATCAATGGAGAAATTCATGCACAAGTGGTGTATGCATGTGATTGTCCCGAGTTTTTCAAAGTGGGTTGCCCCTATACTCCATGATAGGCGAATCAGTAATCTAAAATGAGGAATCCTATGAAGTGATGGGCAACAAATGGGGTGTTCCCATTTCTATTACTACGTGATTCTCCATTTAGGAACAATGATGTTGCTGGTAAACCATACAAGGTTTTTATCATATGTAGTTTTAAATAAGATGATGATAGAACTCCCATTGTCCACCAGCAAGCGTTTGAGCCCGTTTATGGCCACGACAACTCTTACTACCAAAGCGTTGCAATGGGGGTAATGAAGCCCTAGACATCTTCCTATGAGAAGGTTATTGATAAGGGCGTTCCCAAACCCATGAGGGGTGCTGTTGACCAAATAGCTCATCATAAGAAGATCATTGGCTTCTCTTGCATAATTTCTCTAAACATTCCTTGAGTTTTCCCCACATGTGGGCTACTAGTAATAGTGTCAATCTCCCTAATAGGGTCATTATGTGCATTGGCAAAGGTTATTTCATTGGCCTTTGAACGTCTAGGCGATTCACCTGTACAATGTTACCTCGCCTCATCATGTCTAGGTTTTCGTTCATACCTAGGTTGAGACACATTCCATTGTACTTGATGTGCATTCTCCTTTCAACATGGGAGTCCGTTGGTTCTCCATGATATGGCCTGGGTAGGAAATTTTTCATTATTGTAGCTATATGTCAATGGTAGGTGCAGTATTGCCTATTTCTAGGCTCCTTTCCCCTTCATCTACCTCTTCCCCTAGATTGATTCGGTTGTATTTAGGCCTCAGATTCGACCTCCTCATATGCTAATGAGGGCCCTGCGTTTAATATGGCAGTGGTCAGTGCCTGGCCTGAGGTGGGGACGATGGTATGTCATACTTGGGTCCATTGCTTGTTTACCAAGTGTGATACAAGACCTCGTCGTTGTCTCTGAGGTGGTAAAAGTCCCAATGCAGTTCGGTTGTGGTGGTCAATCAGCTCCTCATTGACAATTTTGCTCTTCATCATTTCACGAAGGCGTCATAGAAGGTGAGGTTCTTGTTTCGCATGTCTCCCTAAAAGAGGGTGTTCATGTTGAGGTTTTCTCTCAAAGTTGAAAATGCCTTCCTATTCGTGACTTGCTGGCAATATGTCATTTCATCTATGAATCGAGCTAGGTAGCTTTTTAGAGTTTTACATGCTTATTGCCTCTGGAATGGGGCCTTTCCCTTTTCACTGGATAAATATTGGTTCTAAAAGGCCTTATTAAGATTTGGCCAACGTTTGATGCTGCAAGCCGAAATACGGCTATACCAAGTTTCAGTAGCCCCAGTCAATGTGAGATGAAAAGCTCTGTACTTCAACACTAACGAGGCTCCTCTTAGAGATACAAGTCTTATAATTGTTGATGTACTTTGCTGGATCACCATTTCCTTTATATTTGGGTATCTTTGGTGGCACGAAGTGATCTGGGACAAGGTGCATCTCAACTCCTATGGAAATAAAAGATTTTTGTCATCATCATCCAATTCAAAGGATCTGCATAGACCGTCTGAACCATTACCCTCAACTTGGTAACGAGGGTGTCGCGAAGTTTTCATTTCATTTATCAAGTTCACAACATCCGTTCTCTCTTGCCTATTTCTAGGTGGGGAAGGAGGATAAACCCCTTGAGATTCATATCCTTGATCATGATCCAGTCTTCTTTGAATGGGGAAGGGTACTAACGAGACCTATTTTCAGGCCTTGTGGTCTGATCCTGTCAAAAACACTAACAGATCTTTGAGATTCATGTTCCTGAGCATACTTTTGGGGGAAAGTTACCCTCCTGTGGCATGTTGTCATCGGGTCGGCAATGGCGTAATTTGTAGACATATCCATTCCCACTGAGCTAAGCTATCTTTTGTGCATTTGAAGGTAGGTCCCTATGTCATTTTTCTTGCCTTCTTGGGAAAACATTCCCTATTGGGGCATTCAATACCCCGCTTGTTTGTGTATTTGCACGAGCAACTATTGCATGGTAGCATTCTGTTGAGCCATGTTCCTTATGTTTGTGGCCATCTCTCCCACTTCACAAGCTAGATTTACTGTGGTACAACCTTGCTTGTGTTGGTGATGGGGGCAATGCATGTTCACATTTGTTCTAAGGACTACCAAGCCTTTCTTCAAGGTTCTGCTTACTTTTGATGGCTTTTACCACATGGACACTCATGGTTATAGTGTTGAATTTTTCACAGACGGCGCCAATCTGTTGACCCCAAAAAATGTACCAATGATGTGACCAATAGATCCCAAGGCCTCTCACGTCCATGCAAGCATGGTTCCTACATACTTAGGTTAGTCATACGTGGCCTTCTTCGGAAGGAATAGAGTTTTTCACGTGCACTATGACAGTCAAGTCAATTGGAGAAATAATTATATAATGTAGGAGAGCTTTAGACGTGAGCCTCCAATATAAAAAAAGAGGGTCAGCTTTGGGGAGAAATGAGTGGAAAGTATGATAGTAAGATTATAGCTTTGAGAGTCCAAACTTGCATTGCCTTTGGATGACACTAAGTGTGAGCTTTTATACTTGGACAAGACCAATGAAGGTCGTTGGATGCCAATGAGTGTGACCTCATCCAAATGACTGACATTTCTTGTCATATGCATCAATCAATTATAGCTTAAAATGCAAATACCACTTTTGAATCCCTAAGGCCTAGTTTGCGGCCTTAGACTTGACCAAATAAGTTGGTGGTGATGGTGGTGGCACTAAGTTGTCTTGTCAATCTCATAATGTAAGATCTATTTAAGCTTTCTTCACCACCTCGTTTTGGACAAACTCTTCTCCTAAGGTCCGCATGTAATGGGGTTGTCCAACTTTGTTTCATGGAGAAAGTGGGTCGTCCGCGCTTGATGGTCGGTCCAGCTTGGCCTCATATTAGTGTGCAGGGCTTGGGACCGCCAGATCATTTGCCACGTAGGATGGTTGCAACCACGTAGGGGTCCTTGTATAGAAAAGTATAACAAACAGGTTAATAAAGAGCAGAAAAGTTAATAGCAAAAAGAATTAATCATGTCTAAATAACAATTATATATGTTAAAAATCATATATATTTGGTAATATATGAAGAATGATTGGGACATTCATGCAAATGAATCTGTAGAGTTTATAATGTAGTATACAATAATTTATTACAATTGTAATGCTGAAAACAAACACTCAAAAGTATACAAAACCAAACTAGTCGACTCAAATTTTTTTCAACCTCACCATCACTGTTGAACTTAGATTTGTGCCACACCAGATTCAATGCACCGTCATCCATGAAAATGACTATAGATATACCAAGAGAACTGCCGGATGCAACCAAGAATATTATGGGAGAAATGAACTCTCCCACTTAACACCTTTCTGTATTTTTTATCTCTATGTTTTTCCAACCCTCCAAATCTAAGGCTATGTTTGATAGCCTATATTTTCCATGGAAAATGGAAAAAAATTCCATTTCCAAGGACAACACTTGTTTGATAGCCAATATTTGGCATGGAAAATGTTTTCCCACCCC
>CAIGRE010321444.1:0-12330 GCA_903798275.1 Fraxinus angustifolia subsp. syriaca
TGTTTTAGATTTATTGCTAGTAAGATATAAATATATATTGAATTCAATGACTTAATGTCATAAAAGTAAACAGACAAAAAAAAATATACGACGAAATCGGTAGTTTAAAATCGGACCAAACCGTTAGATTTAGGTTTGAGTTTTTTTCAAACCGTTCAAAATGGTTTGGTTTAAGTTAGAGTTTTTCTCAAACCGGTTTAAATGGTTTGGTTTGAAAATTTGTCAAAAATCGATAAAATCGGATCGCTTACACCCTTAAACCCAATTGGGCTAAATATTAGTAATTTTGAAGAATAATGTTATTTAGCCCATCAGGATTATAATTCCAATTTATGTGGTGCTAATATGACATTAAATAATAATGAAATTAAGTGAGTTATCTAATTCCACATTTCATTTAGCCTATTACTTAACACCACTAGACTGGAGTTTTAACCATAGTGGGACTAAATAGCATTATTTTTCGAGATTAATGCTATTTAGCCCCATTGGACTATAACCTAGCTTATGTGGTGCTAATGTGATATTAAATAATAAATTAAATCAAATGGGTAATTTCATTTAGACTATCACCTAACACCGCATAGATGTGATTATAACTTAGTGGGGGTTAAAAGGCATTATGCTCGAAGAATAATGATTTTTAACCCCTCTAGGGCTACAACATAGTCTTTGTGGTACTATGTGGTATTAAACCCTTGTTTGACACCCATTAATTTATAATACATTTTTCTCTATTTTCTTTTTAACAACACATTTTCAATAAAATAATATTATACATAAAACAAAAAAAATTTCTTTTTTTTTCTCAACCACACATTCTAAAAAAAGATATTATTCTAAAAATTATAACATCAGAAATAAGGGCGGAACTAAATAATAAATGGAACTAAATATCTATCACCTAACACCACATTTTGATGTATGTCACGATACCCTTATCACTTGCAGTGAAACTACCATTGACTTGGCTAACCACTAGCTGGAAATCGTTGCTAACAAATAGTCTCTTCACTTGCATCTACTTAGATCACGTGTACCTCTGAGCTTGTCTCTCTAGAGGAACCATCTACAAACAAGTTCCATGTAGGAGGCTCCATGGGTTCCATATTTTCCTCCATTTCGAGGACGTGGGTGAATTTTGCTACGAAGTTAGCAAGGGTTTAACCTTTGATAGAGGTTTTTGCTTTAAAAGAAATATTAAACTCACTGAACTCCACAGTCTACTTTATCAATCTTCTCGAGGTATCCGGTTTCCGGAGCACTTATTTAAGCAGGAAGTTGGTTAGTACATGTGTACTGTGAGCTTGGAAGTAGGGCCTCAACTTCTTAGAAGCCATGACAAAAGATAAGGCGAGCTTCTTCATATCCGAGTAGCTATTTCCGCTTGTAAAAGTGCCTTGCCACATGTTAAACATGCAGATGGTGGTTGCCTTCTTCTCTTATAAGAACAAAGCTAATGGCCTCATCTGATACAACTAAATAAAGTTGTAAAAGCTAGTTAGATTGTGGCTTTGAGAGGATAGGAGCCAGTCCCAAGAGCTTATTCAGCCCATGGAAGGCCTTTTCACATTCCTAGGTCCATTAGAACTTCTTTCTTCACTTAAGGACTTTGAAGAAAGGGAGATACTTATCAGTGGCTTTCAATACAAACCGACTAAGGCTGCCACATGCTCGATGAGACCTTACACCTCTTTCAGTTTTTTTGGAGATCTCATTTCTATTAAAGCCTTTATCTTCTCCAAGTTCGATTCTTTGCCTCTTTGATTAATCATATAGCCTATGAATTTTCTGAAGTTGATACTAAATGCATATTTAAGAGGGTTTCACTTCATCATGTACCTCATTAAGATTTGGAAAGTAGTTTCTAGGTGCTTTACTTGGTATTTATTTTTCAAGTTATTTACAAGCAACTCATCCACATAGAGCTCTATGGTCTTGCCAATAAAGTCTACAAACATATTGTTCACAAGTTTTTGATGAGTGGCCCAACATTTTTCAACACGAAGGGCATTACTTCATAGCAATAGGGACCTCTATCTATTATGAACAAAGTGTGTTCCTCATTCAGGGAGTGCATGGGGGCTTGATTGTATCCGGAATACGCATCCATAAAACTTAAAAACTTGTACCCCGTAGTAGAGTCCACTAGTTGATCTATCACTGGGGGAAAGCCGTCCTTTGGGTAGCGTCGTTGAGATTGAAGATGTCTATACATATATTCCATTTGCTATTGTGTTTCTTTACTAACATAGGGTTGGAGATCCACTTAGGGTAAGTGGCCTCCATGATAAAGCCAATGCTTATCAACATCTACACTTCTTCCTTTAGAGGCTCATACCTTTTCAAGTTTAGGGCTTTCATTTTTTGCCTATATGAGGCAATGTTAGGTCAATTTTTAGGTGGTGGTAGCTGATTTTTGGATCTATGCCCACCATATCCTTATGCCTCCAAGAAAAGACATCTAAGTTCTTTCGCAAGAAGCATTTCAACTTTTCTTTAGCCTCGGGATATATGTTATTTCCTACCTGTAAAGCCTTGGTAAGATCCTCAGGATCTACTAAGAAGCTCTCTAGCTCTTCTATAGGATTTTTCTGTAAATTGGAGCCATTAATACATGGATCCAGCTCGACAAATATAGCCTCATCTTCAGAGATTCTCTATTATTCAGGAGCATCCAGCATTTCAATATCTTCTCTTTGTTCATGTTTTTGCCCTTCTTTAGGTGCATCTAACATTTCATCATCTACCAGTATCACATTGATATCTTGGGGGCACGACTTTCTTGAAGGATTTCAAGAAGCATTCTCTTTCTCCTCATTTGATCACCTAGAATAGTGGCCATCCCATGCTCAGTAAGGAATTTTATACAAAAGTGGTGAGTAGACATAACAACCCATAAGTCTTTTAGGGCAGGCTTTCCTAATACCATATGGTAGGTGGATTGGTTATCAACTATCCGAAATTTGTATTCCAACGGTGATTTTTCAAAGATGATTTTTTCCAACGGTGATTTTAAGGAGGTGCAACCATTTATATTGCAACGGTGATTTTTTCCTTAGGATAATGTTGTCCACAATGAAACTATGTAGGAGGGGTTTCATTAGGGTTAATTCATGGTCCACAATCATCTTATCAAATATGACTCCAAATAAAATACTTACGGAGCTACCGTTGTCTATTAGCATCCGTTTTAATCCATTGCAGGCCATCACTGCCTTTAGTACAAGGGTATCACAAAGGGGGGGTAGTATACACCTGCGACGTCCTCTTGTGTAAAGGTGATAAGTGAAAGTTGCCTTCATCCTTGGGAATTGTTGTTGACTATGTAACTAGTTATTGGGGGGTCCCTCTCTTGCATAGTTCATTTCGGCGTTCCAAGTTTTACCGCCAAGATAGGGACCCCCAAATATCATGTCTATTTCCTGAATGAGTAAATTACTTATATTTGATGTGGGTTCCTCCGTTGTCTTTGTCTTTCCTTGAGCCTTTCTCTATTGCGTTATTCCTTTGTTGTGTAGAAGTTTCTTAATGAGATTGTCTCGCCTCTTTACACCTAGTTTGTTGGGTTTGTCTAGGTGGGAACAGATCCCTTTAAGGTATGATTATCTCTTCGATTAACTCGGGGATTAAATTGCTCCGGGTGTTGGGCGATGTCCCTACAATCTATATTGTTGTGACTATAAGAGTGATGATAGGTATAGAAGATGCATGCATCAGACCTATTTCTAAGCTTGGCACTTCGGCCTTCTCCCCTGGTCCACTACTTTGATCCCTCTATCGCATATGGCAATAGGGTCTAGGTCATCACATGCCAGTGTAAGGATTGCATTCAGTGTAGTCAAGGCAAGTGCTTGGCCTGAAGTGGTGGTGACCATATGGCTGGCTAGGTTCCATTGGTTATCTATTCGATGGGAAGTAGGCTTTCTCCCTCGTTACCTTGAGAGGGTGGGAGAATCATGTTGGTCTTGTTGCAGCGATCATTAACTCTTCATTAATGATCTCTCACCTCACCATCTCTTGTAAATCATCGTAACTAGAAGGATCATGAGTTTGCACATCTCTCCAAAAAAGGGTATTCATGTCAAGTCCTCATCTTAGAGTTGATAGTACCTCTCTATTGGTAACTTGCATACAGTATGTCATTTCTTTGGTAAAACTTGTCAGAAAACTTTTCAACGTCTCCCATGGCCGTTATCTCATGTCTTGGTTGGGGGCTTCGCATTCTTTACTAGTTACAATTTGTTTCAAGAAAGCTTTTCTGAAGTTCGGCCAGCTTCTAATACTTCCTTCTACTATACCAGATTTTGACGATAGAGAATGCACATCTCAGACACATATGGGTCTTACAGTTAATAAAGTGCTTTGTTGGGTCACATCTTCTATCATACTTGGGATCTTTGGTGGNGAATGCACATCTCAGACACATATGGGTCTTACAGTTAATAAAGTGCTTTGTTGGGTCACATCTTCTATCATACTTGGGATCTTTGGTGGGACAAAGTGGTTTGGGACTAGAGCGTTCCTTAATCCCTATGAAAAGGATATGGTGTCATCATTGTTATTAAGGTCGAAAGACCTTTGTTGTTCATTTGATTCCTCATCTTCCATTACGTAATATTTGGGAGGCAATTGAGATGCACCCGCTTGATTTCTCATATCTTCATCCTTCCTATGATGCATATTTCTAGGTAGAGGATTTTGTGGAGCATGACCTTACATATTCTCATGTGATATCATAAATGGAGGTGGTTGTTGAGGTCTATTTATAGGCGTTGGAGGTAGCTGAAATGGTCTATTCTAGGTCCCGTTGGGCTGAGTTTATCTAACACACTAGAAGACCTTTGGGACATGTGTTCTGGTTTGAATGCATGATGAAAGTTATCATCCATGTTGAATTGGACCTCAGCAGGTCGGCTAAGGGCATAATTTCCTTTTCTAAGGGGCTATCATCCCTTGCATATTGATAGGATGAAATTATTTGGCTCAGGACCTCATTCTCTTAGGGACAATACTTTCTTGGAGACCATAAAGAGAGGGGCTTATTTTATTCTCTAGGAGTTTAGAAAATTTTAAACTTGTCGATGTAAAGAGGTAATTTTATAGTTTCTGTGAGGTATGTAGCCATTATTTTATCCTTGGTTACGAATGTACAATTTATTTAGTTTACCGTCAACTTCGAGTCACTTTTTATCTCAATATTTTTTGCCTGCATTTATTTTGCTAATCATAGACTTGTCAATAATGCTTCGTACTCAACTATATTGTTGGTTGCTATAAATGCGAACCTTTATGCACAATTTAATTTATGCAATTCCGAGCTTGTTAATATTATACCTGCTCTTGAGCTAGTATCTAATGACGATCCATCCATAGAAAACTTCCATGATCCATGTTCGAGGCTCCACCTTTGGAATCGAAACATCTAACAATTTCGCAATAAAATTGGCTAAGGCATGTACTTTGATAGTAGACCGTCCTTTATAGCTTATCTAAAAATGTCCCAACTCTACTGCCCATTTCATTAGCCCTTTTCACTCATCAAGCTGTTCAGTACTTTTTTTAAGCGGAAAATTTGTTAATACTTTAATACTATGGCTCAGGAAATACGGTCGCAACTTACGTGATACCGTAATTAAGGCAACAACTAGATTTTCCATATTTAGATACCTCGTCTCTGCTCCTTGTAGGGATTTACTCACATAGAAGATTGGTAATTGATGTTTCCCTTCTTCTTTTACTAGTATCAAGCTGAACGCCACATATGGTGTTGCTAAATACAACTGTAGCTTTTTCCTATTTTTGAGTTTAGCTAATACGGGTACTCTCCTTAGGTAATCCTTTAGATCTTGATATACTTGCTCGTATTCACTACTCCACTCGATCTTTTTTCTTCATTTCAACACTTGGAAGAAAGATGAGCATTTGTCTATTGCTCGAGATACAGACCTACGTAGGGCAGCAACTCTTACTCTTAGGCTTTGTACTTCTTTTGGTTTAAACGGGGTCCACATTTTTATGAGGGCCTAAATTTTATCGGGTTTCGATTCAATACCTTGCTGATTGACTATGTAAGCAATGAATTTTTTTTTATTTTACTCCAAATGTGTACTTTCACATATTAAGTTTTATCATATACTTTCGTAATACAATAATAGCCTTTTCCAAGTGTTTTAAGTTGTCTTCAACTTGAAGGCTTTTTACAAGCATATCATCAATGTATACCTCTATTGTTTCTCCAATTTGGTTTGCGAACATTTTGTTCACTAGTCTTTGATATGTTGTCCCCGCATTTTTTAGCCCGAACGACATTACATTGTAACGATATAGTTCCCAATCTATCACGAATGTGGTATGTTCCTTGTCTGGCCCATACATGAGGATTTGATTATATCCTGAATATACATATGTGAAAATTAATAGCTCGTATCCCGCAATAGCATCACAATCTTTCAATTATGGGGAGTGGAAAGCTATGTTCTGGACAAGCTTTATTCAAGTTCGTTATAGTCTTAGCAAGTTTGCTATTTTCCATTATCTTTGGTACTAGAACCATATCGCATACCCAAATCGGTTAGTGAGTTTCACGAATAAAGCCATTTTTCAATAGCTTATCCACCTCACTTTTCAGTATCTTATATTTTTTGACGATCATCGGCCGACACCTTTGTATTTTAGGCTTGATCTTATAGTCAAACTTAAGGCGTGACAAGCAACTTTGGGATTGATCCATATCATGTTCACATGTTTCTACTGAACATATTTAGGATCAAGGCTAGAAAGTTTTTTAGCAAGCCTTTCATTGGTTCTCTCAACTTCTTACTGATTTTAAGAGCTTTGCTCTAATCTTCTGAGGTAACAAAAAAGCTTTCTAGGTTTTTGATCACTGTCGCTTTTGATGTGCACTCAATTATGTAGGGGTCGATAGATTCATTAATTTCTAGTTTATCCCGGGGTTACTTGTTTCAACTATAGCAACGATATTTCTGAGGGCCCTCTGGCCTATTTTTTTGGTTATTTTTACAGTTCCTATGCAAGATTCTTTATTAGTGGAATATTTCACAGAGAGAAATGATTATGTTCGCCTACCTCAAGGCAGGTTGTCCAAAGATTTGGTTATATGCAGATTTATCCTTGACGATATCAAAATTTATATATCCTTGGTAGGCATATGACTATTTTCTTATCTTCACTAATAGAGTAGCGTGTCTACAAATGATTTGGCAGTAAGGATCCGACATAGGAATTCGAAGGTTACTCTTTCATATATGGTCGAATGCTCCATCATATAATGCATTTTTCATCCTTTCATTATTTGAGAGTATGCGATGAAAATATTTAATCTCTAATATTGCATGGATCACGACTAACTCATCCTCAATGCTTGAAATTTCAATTCTAAGTTTGGTAGATGTAATTGAAGAGATAAAGGATTGTGTTGACCTCAAAAATGAACTCAACAGATATCAAATTTGCTCGTACATGCGTAAGCTAGATCAAACACATAAATACTGACCAACTATCGAGATCACTCAAAAAGGAGATGTGAAAAAAGCTCAATGACACGAGACATTTTTGTTAGAGTTTCGACAAGTTATTCAGGATACGATTGGATAATAAGAACCGATCGCTATAAAATTAATTTGAAGTTGTTATGAATCAGCATGAGAGAATAAGATAGATTGCTTCAAGTATTTAAAGTTGCATTAGCCTTTAATTGTTACATGATGGGGATATTTATAGTGTTACAAATGGAATGGTGACCCTATGATGAAATTACTACACGTGGCGTCATTTTCCCGGTTGAGGAATCAAATCCTAGCTATCCAGTTGACTCTCCTAGCTTCATTAAGTATTTAATGCTCTTACACTCTATTGACAAGACAAGATATGAATACACTTTTTATAAAGGTCACGTCAATCATTCAAATAAGATTTCTATAATAAATTCGATATACCCGTACGTGGGCTATCACTAATTGGTAGAACCTCAGACATTTCCGTTTCGACATATCTATTTCAGATTAGTCCGGCCTTGGACATTACCCTAGGGCCTCTTCTTCTAAGGCTGGCGGCTCGGTAGGAATGGGTCCACAACTTAACTAGTTCGGCCACGTGACGTGCCAACAGCAAGTCATAACAATAGTCCCCTAAGTCCTATGTGACTATTCATGTCATGCGTGGACTTTCTGTAATTAACGATGTACTTTCTTGGGTAAGGTACCATCAAAAGTTTTAAAATTTCTAATTCATCACACTTGTCCACTAAGTCCAAGCAAAGATATTCTATACTATATTTGGAATTAATAGTTGAATTAGAAATTGCTCACTTTGCAATAAAGAACGCCATGCTGCCGAGGTTGAGTTGATTCGAAGATAACTAAATTTATTTTAAAGCTGAGGCAGATGAATGTTGAATTGCTAAGGTTGATCCATTTTGAGGATAGCTAAATTTATTTTGAAGCTGAGATAGAGAAATGTTGAACTGCCGAGGCTGATCCCTTTTGAGGATAGTCGAACTTATCTTGAAGCCGAGGCAGAAAAATGTTGAATTGTCGAGGCTGATGTACTTTGAAGATGAGGTAGAAAAAAGCTAATTTGCCGAAGTTAATTTAATAGAATTGATTGACCTTAGTACTGGTGTACATGATTTGACAGTTTCGTACATTATCAAGGCGAGACAGCTGAAGCTGTACAACTTTAAATACACGTATGCCTGTCACATTAAATACGTAATGATGGTTACATGTTTCTACGACAAGTGCTAACACGCCGAAGCAGATACATGACAATCACGAATCAATCTGAGGTGTTGGTGAAACAAGCCATTTGAATTCTACGGCTCAGATGTGGTACAAAATCGGGCAGTTTGGGTTCAATGGGCATGGATCCAACGACCAGGATTGTTTCTATTTTCATATAGAAGGCAAAACTTGTGTGATTTTGAAGCTTTACTTTTGCGAAAATCACTCGAATTCTCTCAAGTATGCTTGCCAACCTTCAGAAATCTTTCAGCATCTTCTAGTTCTCTGGCTAGCGTTCTTAGATTTTGTTCATTTCTATGTACTTTTTTGTAAAATACTTTTCACAATCTTTTATCGATTTCTATAATTTTTTACCATTTTCCCACATTAGTTACAGTGGCTAGGCTAGGGTGGGAAATCTTTATCTAGAGGGTTAGAAGAATTGTATTCTATGAGTAAAGAGCCCATATACTATGAGGCAGGTTGAGGGGCTACCAAGATTCCTCCTTTATGACCTCCACAAAACTAGCCAAACTTAGGCAAAAATATTGCATTCCTCACTACATAGAAATGCTAGTGCCCGAAGCCCATGAGCGTGCATGTTATCCGAGACCTGAGTGCATAGCAGCAAGTGAATTCATGTTCAAAGCAGAAATGCGTCGACCTCTACACCCTTTTTTTAGGTCAGTGTTGAGGACCTTCATGTTGTCTCCAACTTAGATTCTACCAAATGGGTGGAGTCAGTTAGTTGGGGCCCACTTCATTTGGAATGAAGACGTGCCCTTGAATGTTTTCCAAACTATCTTTCAAGCCTAGTTAGTAGGGAAGGATGAATCCAATGGGTCGTATTACCCCACTTCCTGGGGGGCTCATGTCCCATTTGTGGTAGGACTCTCTTCCTCCATGAAGGGCTGGAAGGAGTCATGATTTTGGGTTAAGGACAAGTGGCAAAGATTGGAGGGATACACTATCTTAGCCTGCACTGTATCGATCCAGTATTACGACGCATGTGAGTGCCTCGCTTTACACAGTTTCAATTTTATTGTTTGTGCCTAGTACTAATTGCTCTTATTTGTAGATTTGGGTTCACGCTTCGAACTTCAGGAGGTAGAGTGGGAAGTAATCAAAGACATTTATGAACGATCCTTGAAGCTTCAGAGCTTCGACCACCTTATCGACAGAAATCGATACTTCATAGACTTTGGACTTATGACCTCAAAGGGAGAGCCATTGTGCTTCTTACTCTGCACTTTCATTTCATTTCTTTTTATGAGTTCTCACTCTCTTATTTGCAAATAAATTTGCGAAGGAGTACCCCACTCCGGACATGGCTGCCATCTTAAAAGCAATGACAGATATTAACAGTCAGACCCTGAAGCCATCGTCCTTAGGCACCGAAAATGTAAGGGGCATGTTAGAACACCTCAATAAGGGCTATGCTGAGAGAGATGTTGATGAGGACGCTCCTAAGAAGGCCCAGGGGCGAAGCAAGAGGGGTAAAGAAAAAATTGTTGAGGAGCCCCAAAAGAAAATGAAGCTAGATTACAATAGTGGGGCTCATGTGAAGTTCAACGTCACCGTGTCCCCTCTACCAAAGATGCCCTACCACCATCCAAGCTAATAGAGTTAGCGATGAAGGTGGCAAAGGTGGAGAATGTGAGGAGAGCCAATGAGGAGACTGAAAAAAGAGAAAACTCAAGCCTTGGAGGCTGCTATGAAGGGCCCGGTAGAGAGGACTCCAGATAAGTCTGAGAGATTCTTGGAGTAGGATGACAAAATAGCCTCTGTAGTAGTGAAAATGCTGGCGCTGAAAATCTAAAGCGCCACAAAGAACTTCAACAAATTTTAGACGGAGTGGTGGCATATGTACATGTCCACCTATGATGCGATGGACCTCAATGCGGCACTAGTAAGTCAAAGTGCCAAGGCCTTTGGGTGGCCCTCAAATGTCAAGAAGTTTTAGCTGACATTCAACAAAGGAATAAAGCCTCGATGGACAAATTAGCTGCTGTCAAGGAGGAAATAAAGAAAATAAATTCTGACGCTGAGTTAATAAGAGCCCAGCAAGTTGAAGATGAGGCAAAGCTGACTTCTACTTTGGCTGAGGTAGAGAAGGTGAGGAGAGCCAATGAGGAGATTGAAAGAGAGGAAGCTCAAGCATCGAAAGTTGTTAGGAAGGGCCCGTGAGAGAGGACTCCAGGCAAGTCTGAGAGATTCTTGGGATGGGACGATAAAAAAGCCCCGAAAATCTGAAGCGCTACAGAGAACTCCAACAAATTTGGACGGAGCGGCGGCATATGTATGTCTACCTATGATGCGATGGACCTCCATACGACACTAGTAAGTCAAAGTGCCAAGCCCTTTGGGTGGCCTTCGAATGTCAGGAAGTTTTAGCTAACATTCAACAAAGGAATAAAGCCTCGGTAAACAAATTAGCTGCTGTCGATGAGGAAATAAAGAAAATAAATTCTAAGGGTGAGTCAATGAGGGCCCAGCAAGCTGAAGATGAGGCAAAGTTGACTTTTTCTTTGGCTAAAATAAAAGCTTTGAAAAAAGAAGTCTATAAGTCTCGGTGCGAAGCAGATTCCTTAACGGAAAAGGTTGAGACCTCAAATAATCATCAGAAGCTCAAGGTCGAAGCTTTAGAAAAGACGAACTTTGAGCTGGCTTGTTGTAGAGATGCGAAGTAGTTCATGGAGAGCTAAATCAAATACTACATGGATAAGGCTAAAAGAGCTGAAGCTGAGGCTCAACATGTTGGGGAAGTACTAGTAAAGAACTACATTGCCAATTTCTACTTGATTGAAGAGTACCAGTGGTTCACCATCTATTGGCGAAAGTTTGCTTATGAGGTGGTAGGAATCATAGAAGGGCTTACCTTAAACTTGACGCGTTCAAATTGAGGGTGAAGTTCAGAGATGAGGTACCTCATACCCCTGTTGAGAAAGTTGCTAAAGATGAAGTTCCTACTAAAAAGGCTCCGGATCAAGTAGCAACTGAAGTACTTACTAGTGAGGGGTTAGCTCCTCAGCCATCTCAACAGTAGCATAGTTTATGTTCATATTTTGTAAAGGCTACGACCTCCAATTGTACTTAATTCTTCAATGAATGAAATTTCTCAAGTCTCTTACTGTTTCGTTGCTATTTAACTATTTTTCTTCAAAGTAAGAAGACCTCGACAAACAATTAAATAGCTAGAATAAACTGCTCAAATAACAATTAAATGTCTATCCATCAATAACTTCAATTGAGTAACTTTTTAACTCAATTGTAATTTGAATAAGTTTACTTCATATTTGGATAACCCAATTAAAAGGTTTTAAGTTGATGTTCTTCAATGACGTTCAATGTTGTCAAGGAAAACTTGTGATGTGTGCCTCGAAGTTCAAACGAGTCGATCCCTTTGGGGATATGATCCTCTCCTCCGAGGTGCCCACGCTTCCCTACATGGTTGATGGTTTATCTATGTAAAGGCTTCCCTATTGACGTTCAACTTCGTCAAGGTAAGGCATGTAATATACACCTCAGAGTACAAATGAGGTGATACATTTGGGATCCAATAATCTCCTCCGAGGTGCCCACACTT
>CAIGRE010321447.1:0-10469 GCA_903798275.1 Fraxinus angustifolia subsp. syriaca
GACATATTGATTTTATTTGAAATACATGGCAATAAATTACACTTTGTCCAAACCGACCAACCCAACCCAACCCGACCTACATTTGATTGGGTTGGGTTTCAACATGTATTTGGGTTGGGTTGGGTTGAAATTATATCAAACCGACCTTATGGGGTTGGGGTTGGGTTTGGGTTGGGGGGAAAATCGACCCAACCCAACCCACGCCCACCCCTATATGTGGTCGCATAAAACAACTCTATGCAATCGCATAGAGCAGCTCAAACAGGGACTGGCAGTCTCTGTGAAAGGCCATGCGGCCGCATCGTTTAGTGAACTATGCAGTCGCATGGTTCACTCTCTCAGCCTTATGTTCCACTTTTAATTCCACACTCGATTTCTCAATTTTGAGCAACATATTCAAAATATACTATACTCTTGCATAAGGTTTAGATATCTTTCGATTTGAATCTAACCACAATGTAATTCAAACAAAGTAAAGTAGGAATCAAAAGTAGTATCAAGTTTTGAACCAATTATTCAATACGACAATACCTGTTAGAATACACACACGAGTATAACGTGTTTTTAAGTTTTTCAAACTCACTTAGCGCTATTATGACATTGCGCTTATCCTTTTCAACAAACGTTTAAGAGAGAAACTCTAACTTTCTATTGAGGCTGCACCATCTCCAAGTTTATTTAAGTGAGATTCTTCCAATATCTTTGTCACTTTTAAAGGTACTTGTACTTAGTACTAAACTTCATTAAGGCTATGTTTGATAGCCTTTATTTTCCTTGGAAACTGAAAAAAAAAATTCATTTTCCATGTAAAACACTTGTTTGATAGCCAAAATTTGGCATGAAAAATATTCTCCCCCCCCCCACCCAACCCACGCGCCTACTTTCCTTGATTTTCGGGAATTGCTTTTCCCACCATTGTGGTGGGAAAAGCAATTCCAGGTTTTTTTACTTTTTGACAATGAAAATAAATTTTATAACCAATTGTAAAAAAAAATCACTTTAATAGAAAAATTTCATGTAAAACGAAGTCAAACGAACACTAAATTTTGATGAAAAAAATGGTGAAAAAATAGTTTTCGAGTAATTTTTTTTTTTTTTACTTTTTCGCAATGGTAAAAAATTTCATAACCAATTGTAAAAAAAAAATTCAATTTAATGGACAATTTCCATATAAAATGAAGCTGAACGTGAACAAAAAAATCCAAAAATCTAATATTTTTCGAGTGGAAAATTATACCAATCAAACACACTTATTTAACAATTCCCAAGAAAACAAGTTCTAGACAATATTTTTCCTGAAATTAATTTTCTTTCCACCCTACCAATCAAATGGACTCTAAGAGTTTAAAACTCATCCCTCACTTCAGTAACAATCAGCATTATTATAACTAGGATATGGTTATTGCGGATATCAATAATGCTGAAACTATCCATATATCGAATGCTTTGTTTTTACCTTTTGAACCCGTGGATTACCTTTTGAGTAATGACAAGTAAAGTTTTCATTATTGGTGAACCTTTTTTTTTTAGTTTAAGAGTTTCAACTCCATCCTACTTGAAGTAGAATTTACTAAATCTCTATTTAGAGGTTTAGTTAGAGGATTCGTCAAATTTTCAATCGACTTTACATAATTTAGGAAAATTATTCAACTTTTGATTAATTTCCTTATGTAGTCGTATCTTAGACTCATATGTCTAGACTTTTCATTGTATACCTCGTTGTATAATTTTGCTAATGTGGCTTGACTATCGCACATGATAGGTATAGAAGATGTCATCTTTGGTCCCAAAGGTATCTCATATACGAGATCCTTAAGTCACTCGGTATCTTTCTCGATTTTAGATAGTACAACAAATTCGGATTCCATAGTTGAATGTGTTATATATGTCCCTTTTTTTTATTTCCAAGAAACAGCCTCTCCTCCAAATGTAAACACCCAACCCGAAGTGGATTTATTTTCACCTGTGCTAGATATCCAACTAGCATCAATAAATTCTTCCAACATAGCTAGAAATTTTGTATATTGAAGGCCCAAGTTCTTGATTTTCTTTAAGTATCCAAGAACTCTTCCAATGATCATTGCTCAGATTGCTAGTAAACATACTAAGTTTACTTATTGCATAAGTTATATCCGATCTTGTGCATTGAGCTGCATACGTAAGACTACCATAACACTTACATACTCCAATTGAGCAATAACCCTTCCATTATTCTTTATAAGTTTCGAACTTGGATCAATTGGGGTACTATATTCTTTTATGTTCAAATGCTTGAACTTGTTAATCATATTCTCAATATAATGTGATTGACTAAGATGAGACCCCCCACTAGTTTTAGCGACTATGATACCCAAAATGTTATTCACTTGTCCAAGATTCTTCATCTAGAATTAGAGACTTTGATACCCAAAATGTTATTCACTTGTCCAAGATTCTTCATCTTGAATGTGGAAGATAGAAACTTCTTCGTTTATTTTATTCTGTCCAAGTGATTACTCATAATCATCATGTCATCAACATATAAGCGGATAAAAATTACATAATTTAGAATACAAACACTTATCTACACTATTATGTTGAAAACCAAAAGATATTATACTAAGTCAAAATTATCATGCCATTTCTTAGGTACTTGCTTCAAATCGTATAATGATTTCACTAATTTGCACACATTGTGTTTATTTTCAGGTAGAACAAAACTTTTGAGTTGTTCCATATATATCCCCTCATTGAGATCCCAATTCAAGAATGCCATCTTGAGATCCGTTTGATGAACATGCAAGTCATATGTTGAAGTTAGCGCAAATAATATTCTTATTGATGTTATTCTAGCTACTGGTGCATAGGTGTCAAAGTAATCGATTCCTTCCATTTGTCGATAGCTTTGGCTACTAATCTAGCCTTAAAGGTATTAAGAGAACCATTAGCATTATATTTTCTCCTAAACACCCATTTACATCCAATAGGTTTGGACTCGAGTGGCAAATTGACAAGTTCTCAAGTATAACTTGACATTATCGAACTCATTTCGTCCTTAATGACATCTTTTCAAAAAAATGTTATCACGTGAATCCATAGCTTCTTTATAAGTTTTAGGGTTTGTTTTCACTTGTAGAATAAATGGAATTATTCTTACAACATTCACCTCATTTCTCTTTACCAAGTAAAAGGAAATAAGTTGAGAATCAATTTCATCCGATCCCAATGACTTCAAAATTCAAGTTCTTTTGCTTCTTCGTGGTTCACTAGACTCATTAACATCTTTAGAAGATGTTTCATTTCATATTCCACTTGAGTTAGGGATATCTTTATGAATTTCCCTTAATTTATTATCCAAAAATAACGAATCCTCAAAGAACTCCACATCACTTGATTTGATAATCACATTGGTCTCCAAGTTCAATAATTTGTAAGATTTACTATAATTAACATATCCTACAAATGCACATTTAATACCTCTTGGACCCAACTTGGTCCTGTTATGGTTTGTGTTCTTGCAACGAGCAAGACATCCCCATACTTTGAAGTATTTAATGTTTGGTTTTCTCCATTTCCACAATTCATAAGGAAAAACCTTAATATATTTCAACGGAATCCAATTTAATATTCTACATGCACTCAATAAAGTTTCACCCTATAAGTTAAATGACAACTTAGCATATCTAAGCATAGCATTAATCAGTTCAACTAAGGTCCTATTTTTCCTCTCAACCAAACCATTTTGTTCGGTGTGCTATGTGCAGAACATTGATGAATAATGCCATATTGTTCACAAAACATATTAAAATCACTAGAGAAATATTCTCCATCTCTATCAATTCTTAAGTTTTTAATTTTCTTTACTAAGTGATTTTCAACTCCACTTTTATAAATTTTAAACATAACAAAAGTCTCATATTTATGCTTCATCAAGTAAACATAAATATATCTAGTGAAATCATCAATAAAGGTAATAAAATACATATTTCCACCTCTAGTTAGAATTCCATTTAATTCACATATGTCGGAATGAATTAATTCTAATATGCTAGAGGTTCATTTTACACTTTGATATGGTTTTTAGTCATTTTAGCTTCTACACAAGTTTTGCATTTAAATTCATTATTTACATTATATGAAATCAAGTCACATTTCATTATTTTATACATTGTACTTTTACCAGTATGACATAATCTAGCATATCATAATGAAAATAAATCAACAACATAAGCAAAATCAACTTTATTAATCAAAGTTTTATCAACGGTACACAATTTAACCATTCCTTCATAAGAATACCATTTTCCAACAAATTTTCCATTAATGGATAATAAAAGTTTACCGAATTCATAAACATATTTTATGCCCGATTTTCTTAAGAGATTCCCACTAACTAAGTTCCTATTCATATCAGGAACATGTAGTACATTTGTTAAAGTAACGGTCTTCTCGAAAGTGAAGATGCTATCGACATTTCCTTTTCCAAATACCTTGGATTGAACCTCGTTACCCATCTAAATCTCTTGTTCTTCATCAACTTCATAATAAGTCTTGAATAAATACTTATCATATAACACATGTACAGTTGTACACGTATCATACCATCAACCGAGAACATTTCCCTTCATAGCATTGATTTCGCTTATGGTGGCCACAATGCTATGGAATTCACTTTACCCTCGAAGTTGTTTTATTTTCGGTATCTACAATCTTTTTCGTAGTGTCCAGGTTTTCCACACACAAAACCCCATCCTTTGGTCTTCTTAGACTTGTTGAAGTTCCTAGCAGGCTTCCTCTTGTTGGATTTCATAGGTGGTTCAATTTTCTCCACCGCATTAGCCTTGAAGTGAATTCATAAGAATTTTCTTTCTTATTACTCATTCTCAACTCTTCCTCAATGCGCAAATATTTCTGCAATTGTTTCAAAGAATAATCTTTGGAACTATGCATTATTTTCTTCCAGTATCCTTTCCAAGTCTCGGGGAGTTTTACAATTATTGCCTCCACTTGAAAAGTCTCCGGGATTTCAATCTTCATCTTGTTGACAATCACTTGTAGTTCATGAATTTGTGGAAGTAATGGAATATTATCAAGAAATTTAAAGTCAAAATACTTCGAAATCATAAGTTTCTTGGCACCTTCCTCTTCCGCTTTGTACTTACTCTCTAGGACATTCCAAATTTTCTTAGCCGAAGATGTGTTGGTGTACAAATCATATAGGCGATCCGACAATGCATTGAGAATATGTCCCTGATATATTAATTCATCTTCTTGACGCTTTTGCCTTTCCGCTTTTATAGCTTCAATTTCTCCATTTGTTGGTTCCGATAATGGCATCAAATTCGGATCAAGAATGTAAAATATCTTCAACGCTGTTAGTAGGAATTTCAACTTATCTTGTTTGTACCATCGAAACAATCGAAGCGAACCAAATCTTGATTCATCAATTTTATTGTTGTCATAGTTGTTTCATTCTCCATTGCATAATTTAGTTTGAGATTGTTGGAAAATCACTCGAGTTGGAGAAGCAACACACCAAAATATAGCAGCAACGAGACCAACAAACACGAACAAAACCAAGTGCAAACTTGATAAGATGAACACCAAAGGCCTAAACCCGTGATCGCTGTCCTCAAACGAAATTTTCCCCATCTCCAGATCGATTGAGATCCTCAAGGGTTTCTGACAGATGGTTTGTAGGAGTAATTAAGTGTTGTTGTAGAATTACACCAAAGCATAAGATATAATTCTGCCTAAACTTGAGAACACGAAGGGAGAAAATTGAATATGAAGAAGAAGAACTAGTCTTTATATGTTTTATGGAATGAATGATATTTTCATCTATATTTTTAATGAACAAGATCATCTATTTATATGCCACCACTATATATTACGAAATGGTGCCAAAACCATGGTGAAAAGCTACCAAATTTAAACACAAATGATTAAAAATGGTAAAAACTAGCCTTCTAACGGTCAAATGAAATGCTTTATGCGACCACATAGAGCAACTCTACACGGTCGCATAGAGTAGCTTAAATGGGGACTGGCAGTCCTTGTGGAAGGCTATGCGACCGCATGGTTTAGTGAACTATGCGATCCCATGGTTAACTCTTTCAGCCTCACGTCCCACTTTCATTCCACACTTGATTTCTCAATTTTGAACAACAATACAAAATATTTTAAGGATTGTGTAATTGACAAACAATACCACTTGTTAATAATGAGCGAGATGAATGACACAATTTGAAGTACTAATCACAATATAAGTAGAATACAATAATATGCTAGAGGAACGAATAATTTATTAATAATGGAAAGAAATACAAAGAGAATAATGTGTGTCTAATACAATTCAAACTATCTCAAAGTCATATGAAAGCCATACAAGTCGTAGATTATATATAGGTCCTAAAAGAATATGTCATGGTTGAAAAGATGATAAAAAATGAGTAAAAAATAAAGAAACAATATTTTTCCAAATAACATTGTCGTTTGAGCGGTGTGTGGCATTCGACTAGGAAGCTAGCAACAGATTGGCGCCCTACTGAGTTTTGATAAATAATTCAATTTCTCATCCTAATTAGCGCCTAGGCGAGTTTGGGAGCCCTAGCACCCAGTTGCTGCTCCAAACTTCAATTGTCAACTTTGTTCTCTTTTTAACTCCATTTTCAATCAAAACACAAAATCAACGTCAGAATATGGGTCACATATTCAACAAATCCCCATCTTGACACAAATTCCACTTCAATGAAAAAATATTTATAATATTTCCACCTGAAGACAAATTCAACTGTAAGGAATAAATCAATGGCTCTTCAACAAAAGACTCTCCAACAAAAAATTCCTCTCCCCTTCCATAATGTCCAACTAAGACAAACCCAATCAACTGAATCCAAACACTTCTCACAGAATTACATTCGGTACCAAAATTGCTCGAATTATTACCACGAGCAACACACTCATGATTAATTTAAAAGTTACCAAATAGGTTTGAAACATGCCTTGAAACAAAATCAACTTCACCAAATGCTCTTGTTTAAAGTTCTTTACTAGACTCAAAACCTTTAACCACAATTAAAGCATACGCCACAAAAACAACTTTCTCGTACCTTTGTGGAGGCCTAATATCTCTTCTGAATCTATCTCTAGCAATTGAATACGATGGAACCACTGGTGATGGTGGCAAAGCGATATTACCCACAACTTTTGACTTCAACTGAGATGTATTCTTCAACGTAGGCCCCAAACCAAACTCCAACGAGGATTGTTCCAAACTGAATATCCACCAAGCTACTAAATTTCTATTGATTATTCTCCTATAATTTTGTCGGACCTTACAAGATATACAATTGAAACATTTTTGTCCCTGCAATGCAACCTAGGTATTTTTGCTAATCTTTAGGACTCCTCTTTCACCTATATATTTGTACCCTTTTGAATCAAGAGTACTCAAAGAGATCAAATTTCTTTTATTTGGGACATGCCTAACCTCATCAACTGTCCTAACTATCCCATCAAACATCTTGATTCTGACTCTTCCAATACCAACTATCCGACAAAGTGGATTATTTCTCGTTATCACAGCACCTTAGAGAACTTCTTCGTATGTTGAAAATTAATCTCGATTGGAACACATATGAAAAGAACATGTTATATCAAAAATCTAATCATTGTCCGATTTGGAGTCCTTATCAGAAATAACCTAAACCTCTCCATCACTATAGTTTGCAATATTGGCTTCACGTGAAATTTTTTATTGCTTTTCATTCTTAATAGCAACAAGTCTTTCTCTATTCTGCAGCTTGTATCAATCCTTCTTGATGTGTCCCTTCTTCTTGTATTAGTTGCAAACTTTGTTTGAGTTAGACTTCGAACTAAAAGGTTTCCAAATCAACGAAGATTTCTTTAAAGACGATAAGGTGTACTTCAAGTGAGCACCTTCAGTCATGTGGTGAGAATATAAACGCTGCTTCAAATGCAATTTGTTGGTTAGACTCTTAGTCATGCAAAATTGCTCCAACTTCAACCATAATTCAGCAGCAGTTTTCTTCTTCAAAATGTAATGAAGAATATTATTCAAAACATGAAGATGAATTTGTGATAGGGTCTTTCGATCCCGACATCGTTTCTCCTCCATCGACCAATTTGAAGGCATTTTATTAAATTCCAACAAAGTGTCGTCTAAATCCATCTAAGCGAGCACTACTCTCATCTTTACATGTCACAATGAGGATCTTAACTTACAATTCAAAAGCGGAATATCATACTTCAAGGTTGCCATTTCAAAAAGAAATCAAATCTCATGAAGAACAACGAACTTGGCTTTGATACCACTTGTTAGCGAATTAACAAGGATGATATAATCGACGAACGATACCACTTATTAATAATGAGTGAGATGAGTGGCAAAACATGAAGTAGTGATCACAATATAAGGAGAACATAAAAATATGCTAGAACAAAATTCTTTATTAACAATGAAGAGAAATACAAAGAGAATAATGTATATCTAATACAATTCTAACTCTCTCAAAGTCATATGAAAGCCATACAAGTCGTGGACTATATATAGGACCAAAAAGAATATGTTATGGTTGTAAAGAAGATAAAGGAAAAGAGCTAAAAATAAGGAAACAATATTTTCTAAAATAACAATGCCACTTGAGAAGCAGGCAAGTGGCGCTCGAGTGGGAAGTGAGCGGCAAACCGGCACTTCTAATGGCACCCCAACATTGAGTTTCAGTAAATAATCCGATTTTTCATCCTGATTGGTGCCTAGACACCTCGTGGATGCCCAAGGTCCCAGTTACTGCTCCAAACTTGAGTTGTCATACTTGATCACTCTTTAAATCATTTTTCAACCAAAACACAAAATCAACTTCGGTATTTGGATCACATTTTCAGCATCAACGTATTAAACACGTCATGAAATGTTAAAAATGATCACTTGCCTAAGAAAACTTTGCAAATTATCTTTCGAAACAAGAGTATCGTCCAAAACCGAAAGAAAAATAATTATTGTAAAATGTAAAATTATAAGGTGTGGTAGATATGTGTTGAGGCAGGGTTTGCCGACAAAACCCACCTTGAAAGACAATGGATTAATAATTCATAACAGTTAAAATATTCGATGGTTTGCTACAAGCTTTGTTTGTGGGCTCTGAAGTTGGACGGCAACACAAGGCTCCACGTTCAAGTCTTTTTCCTGTGCTGCTGTCAATCATGATTTAAACAATTAGGCCACGAAATTCTTCATATATTGTCCCTCTTTATTCTTCCATCTTTCACTTTCTTCCACCCAATGAAAGCAACTGCTTAACCCCAACCCTAAAATTAACAAACTGCGTTCCAGTTTGGTGGATATTAAAATCAGATTTTTAATAAATTTTGATAAAATGTGTGGTTAAAAAATTGTGAGACCCATAAAATATGCGATTAAAACTAATCGTTAATTTCGACTTTCATAAAAATATAGATTATAATCTCTATCAAATAGGGGCTAAATATATTTACTTCTCATTTGGGGTTGTAGTGATACCATTTATGTTATGATCACTTGGGAAATAAAATGGGCATAGCTATTTTTTCCAGTATTGTCAAGTCTGGCATGACCACCATAGTGAAACAAAGTTGGCACGATGTGTCTGGTACACACGTTACATTGGATATACAAAATTTATTCCAATTAGAGCTTGGCACAAATAATACAGACACGGGCACATAATTTAATCTCTTGAGAAGAGAATGTCAAGATTTTCAATGTTGTGCTAAAAATGATTAGGCTTTTATTGATTGTAGTTTAACAATGCATTGGGTGTGTTCTTGATGCGATGAATAAATATAGACTCGTTATGTTTTCGTAATGCTGCAACTTCTATATGCACGATATGGCTAGTTTCCCTCTCATCTACAATAAAGACTCTAAACAATTTTTGCTTTCCTCATCACTAGTAATCATTACTAAAAATTAGAGTGTAGGGGAATATCTTGCCTAGCCATGATGAATTCAGCAAGGAATTTGCAAATTGTGCAGATGTGCTTCAAGAGGTAACCATTAATTTATAGTTTTAATCTCTATAATTTTGCGATCTATGTCGATATATGTTATTAGATTTGATCTAAAAAAGTATTAACACAGAAGGGTTAAAGCATCTCCTATGTATTTAATGAATTGTTATCTAGGCGATTATTATATTTTTTTAAAATTAAAATCAAATTACACGTAAAACTGCAAAGAAATTATAAATTTTACGGGTCATCATGTCCAACAAAGATTTTGAATCTAGACGGAGCTATAAAATATGTCTGACAATGATTATTTAATTCAAACACTTCCTACCACAACATATCAGGGCGCTTGTTCAGATTGACATATATGGTTTGCCCAACACTAGAGTTTAGATATTTGTATTTTACTTTTATTTTTTTATTGTTTTAACTTGTTCTTTTTATAAGAAAAGTAGTACTTCTTTATTTATTGATTTCAT
>CAIGRE010321474.1:0-11569 GCA_903798275.1 Fraxinus angustifolia subsp. syriaca
AGTTTAAATGAGATGGTCCCCTTTCGAACTTCATCATCTCCTCTAGGGCACCTACGCTTCCTTACATGGTGGATGATTCATCCATACAAAGGCTTCTCCATTAACGTTCTACTTCATCAAATGAAGGAATGTGATGTACGCCTCGGAGTTCAAACGAGGTGGTCCCCTTTGGGACTTCGTCCTCTCCTCCGGGGAGTCCACGCTTCCTTACATGGTGGATGATTCATCCATGCAAAGGCTTCTTCTTTGACATTTAGCCTTGTCAAAGGAAGGCATGTGATGTACGCCTTGGAGTTCAAACGAGGTAGTCCCATTTGGGACTTCATTCTCTCATTTGAGATGCCCATGCTTCCTTACATAGTGGATGGTTTATCCATGCAAACACTTCTTCGTTGACGTTATGTCTCGTCAAAAGAAGGCATGTGTTGTACACCCGGTCCCCTTTGGAACTTCATCATCACCTTTGGGGAGCCCACACTTCCTTACATAGTGTATGGTTCATCCATACAAAGGTTTCTTCCTTGACATTTAGCCTCATCAAAGGAAGGCATGTGATGTACGCCTCGGAGTTCAAACGAGGTGGTTCCCTTTGGGACTTCATCCTCTCCTCTGAGGCGCCCACGCTTCTATATATGGTAGATAACCCATCCATGCAAATGCTTCTTCCTTAACATTCAACCTTGTCAAAGAAAGGCATGTGTTATACGCCTCAGAGTTCAAATGAGGTGGTCCCCTTTGGGACTTCATCCTCTCCTCTGAGGTGCTCACACTTTGTAGTATTTACGTAAGTTTCCTCAAGAAAAAGTTTTTATTTATTTGTAAAGGATGGTAGAAAACTACCAGCAACATTTTACATACATTGATAATACATACATAGATGCTCGATGTTCCATGGATGAGGCTAGACTTTCCTATCGATATCTTTAATCCAGTAGGTTCCATGTTGGATCTCTTTTTCAATGTAGTATGGTCCTTCCCAATTCAATCCTAGGGTGCCTACCCCTAGCTCTTTGGAGGATAAAAACACTCTCCGAAGCACCAAATCATTTACCCAAAAGGATGTCTTCTTTACCTTAGTATTGTAGTACCATGTCATCTTCCTTTGGTAGACTGCCAATCTTGATTGGGAGTCATCTCTCTTTTTTTCCAAGAAATCAAGCGCACATCTCATGAGCTCGTCATTTGATATTTCATTAAAGTTTAACCTTCTAGGAAAAGGTAATCCTACCTTTAACAGACTCATTGTCTCAGCCCCGTAGGTCATTGAGAAAGGCGTCTCACCAGTTGGGGTCCTACTGGTATTTCGGATTGCCCATAGGACCTAAGGCAATTCATCCACCCAAGCCCCCTTGGCTATGTCGAGCTCCTTTTCAGAGTGTGTTTTATTGTTTTGTTTACAGTATCGACTTAGCCATTAGCCTGGGGATGATGAGGAGTACTGAAGTGTTTCTTAATCCCCAACTCTTCACAAAGATCTCTCATCTTTTTATTGTCGAATTGCTTTCCATTATCAGAGATGATTGAGTGGGGAATACCGAACCGACATATTATGTTTTTTCACAAGAACTTGGAAGTATTATCTTCAGTAATCTTTGCCAGAGACTTGGCTCTACCCATTTCGTGAAGTAGTCAATTGCCACAACGACAAAATTAACACGTCATCTACCCTTGGGTAAAGGACCAATAAGGTCCACGTCCCACTTGCTGAAAGGCTAAGGATTGGATACTACAGTTGGCTCCTAGGAGGGTTGCCTTTGGACATTGGAAAAGTGTTGGCACTTATCACATTTTCGAACAAACACCTTCATGGATCTCTCGGAGTATGTAGTTGGCCTCTTTCCCTCATACGCATCGAAGAATGGGTAAAGAGAATCTACGTTTGTATAGGACATCCTCCACAAACACGAAATGTGAGGACTTCCTTCTCAATTTATAGGCTTCTTCTTTATTATCTGGCAAAATCTGATCCTTAATATAGGATATGAGGGGTTGCATCCAAGTTGGGGTTTATTCTACCCACATCACCTCTTCTGCCAAGGTGGACGGCCTCAAGAGGTGCTCTATTGGCAACACTGCCAATAACTCTGAATCTTTGCTAGTAGCTAGCTTGGATAAAGCATCAACATCGGCATTTTTAGTACGTAGGATCTGAGCCAATTCAAACTTCTCAAATAAAAGGAGTAGGCTTATCACCAGTTTGAGGTAGGCTGCTATAGCTTTATCCTTAGCCATAAAGTTGCCATTCACTTATCCCACAATAAGTTGGGAATCACTATAAATAAGAAGCCTCTTAACTTGCATTTCATTGGACAGCCTCAGGCCGGCGATGAGGGCTTCATATTCAACATCGTTGTTAGTAGCCTTAAATTTGAACCATACGGTACTATTAAATTTGTAACCTTTGGGGCTTACCGCACCACTCCAGCACCTGAGTCTGCTTTTCAGGACGAGCCGTCCACGAATAAGTTCCAGGTAGGAGGCTCGGGAGGCTTTATCGCCTCATCCATCACAGGGGCGTTCACAAACTCTGCCACAAAATCTGCTAGGGTCTAGTCCTTATTGGCGTCCTTGGTTTGAAAAGGATCTCAGACTTGTTCAAATCCACATCCCATTTTAGCAACCTTCTCGAGACATCAGGCTTTTGCAATACTTGCTTGAGTGGGAAGTTGGTCAATACATGAATGGTATGAGCTTGGAAATAAGGCCTCAACTTGTGGGATGTAGTTATCAATGCCAAAGTTAGCTTCTCCATATCCACGTAGCGTGTTTCAGGGGCTAGCAATGTTTTGCTTACGTAATACAATGGCAGCTGGGTAGAGTCGTCTTCTCTTACAAGTATGGGGACTTATGGCCTCATTAGAAACAGCCAAATAAAGTTACAGAGCCTCTCCTAGCTTGGGTTTTGATAGGAAAGAGGCCTACCCTATGTGCTTTTTCAGCCCCTAGAAGACCTCTTCACACTCATCGATCCATTAGAACTTCTTACCTCATTTCAACACCTTAAAGAATGGGAAGCATTTATCTGTTGCCTTTGATATGAAGCGGCTCAAGGTAGCCACTCGTCCAATTAAACTTTGCACTTCTTTCAGTTTCTAGGGTGATCTCATTTCAGTCAATGCTTGTATCTTCTTAGGGTTTACCTCTATACCTCATTGGTTGACCATGTACCCCAAGAACTTGCCTGAAACGACCTCAAATGCACACTTGAGTGGATTCAACCTCATGCGGTATTTTCGTAAAACTTGAAAAGTGTCTTTGAGGTGGGATATGTGGTCACCAACCTTTAAGCTTTTAACAAGTATGTCATCAGCATAGACCTTCATTGTGTTTCCAAGAAGGTCGACAAACATTTTATTCACAAGCCTCTAATAAGTAGCTCCAGCATTTTTTAGCCCAAAGGGCATCATCTTGTAGCAATAGAGTCCTCGGTCTGTGATAAAGGAGGTGTGTTCTTCATCACTTAGATGCATGGAAATTTGATTGTAGCCGAAGTAAGCATCCATGAAGCTCAAAGACTCTTGTCCAGCAATAGAGTCTACCAATTGTACTATCCTCGAGAGTGGAAAGTTGTCCTTAGGATATGCTTTATTAATGTTGGAGAAGTCAATGCATACCCTCCACTTCCCATTATGTTTTTTTACTAAAACTGGATTGGAGACCTATTTCGGATATAGGGCCTCTCTGATGAAACTATTGTTGATCAATTTCTGCACTTCTTCTTGGTCTAGAATCACCCCGATTGTTATTTCACGAGTTTGTACCTATAGGATGTTGAGCAATATCTCTGCAGTGTTATGGTTGTAAGAGTGGTGGTATGTGAAGTATTCTTGGGGGTTCGACCTGTTCCAGATGGCCTACTATTGTCTAAGTATTAGTTGCTAGGACATCCTCATAGGCCAAAGTTGGCACTGCATTCAAAGTAGCGAAGGTAAGTGTCTGGCTTGAGCCTTGGGCAATCTTATTGCTAGATTGATTCCAATGGTGATCCATCAAGTGGAAGGTAGGTCATCTACCACATTGTCTTTGTTGGGGTTGAAGGCCTCTACTTGCCCTGTTTCTGTGGTCAGTCAACTCTTTATTGATAATTTATCATCGTATCATTTCCAACAAGGCATCGTAGGTTGTTGGATCCTGGTTTTGCACATCTTTCCAAAACAAAGTGTTCATATTCAAGCTTCCTCTTGGTGCGAACAGGGCCTCACGATTGGTGACTTGGACATAATATGTCATCTCATCTATAAAATGGGATAGAAAGCTCTTTAGAGATTCACATTGTTGTTGCCTCATGTCCTGAGATTCACCTCCCAAGTGGTAACCTGCTATACCAAATTTCAGTTGTCCCACTAAGAGTTAAGTGGAAAGCTAGATATTTCACTGATGGGGTAGCGCCTCTCAGGATGATATGAGTTTTGTAGCTATTCAAATGTTTAGTCGGGTCGCCTCTTCCGTCATATTTTGGTATTTTGGGCATCACGTAGTGGCTCGGTACTTGGGCATTCTTCAGTTCTCATAAAAATGGCAGGTTCTCATCATCATCATCTAAATCACAAGACCTTTGTGGGTCATCTGAATCATAATTGGCCTCAGCATCATACATTGGGGACGGTACAGAAGGTCCTACCTGGTTTCCTGTCTCATCACATCTCTTATGATGCTTATTTCAAGGTGGCAAACTCGAGGGCATATTCTTACCTTTTCTCCGTCTGCCAAGTCTCAGGAGGTGGGGACTAGGGCTTGTTCTGAGACACCGAAATCTCATGCTGCTACCTATGCCTTGGCTCTGCTGGGTTTAGCCCATCAAATACGATGGTAGACCTCTAAGGCCTGGGTTTTGGTTTATATTATGGTGGGAAGTTATCCTCCACGTTGAATGTGGCCTGGTGGGTCGGCCAGAAGTGTAGTTGGAAGAGACGTCAACTCCCACTTCCCTTTCAATGGGGCTTGCTCCTCTTGCATGTCTGGGAAGACTGGCTCTTTGGCTTTACACCTCTTTGTGTTGGTTTGGAGGGCATATGAAGGAATAGGCCAGCATCCATGACCTTGCATTTGCATCAATAGCTCTTGCATTACCAAGTTTTGGTTGGTGATGCTTCGCATGTGGCTGCCATGGTAGCCATTTCTCTGGTGAGATGAGCTGCCAGTCTCCTACCACATCATCATGGTGGTGGTGGTGGTGGTGGTGGTGGGGTCATCGTCGACCTCCTGGAGCAGCAGTTGCTGGGACTTCATCATCAGTTTCCCTTGCGCGCTTGGGATGGGCGTCTTCTTCTGAACTCATCTCTTTTCACGCTGAAAACTTTGAATATTTTTCAACTCTGGGGACTTCTTCTTGTTCTTTTCTAAAGAACAAATCCTTTTTAAAAGGGAGATGCCCAAAATATTTTTTCAAACAACGTTTTCCACTCATAAAATGAACTCAACAAATGTCGGGCATACTCATGCATACGCAAGCCTAATCCAACACGTTAACATGGATCTACGGTCGAGATCACTCCAAAGATTGAATGTGGGAGGGACTTAATGACATGAGACATTACCTTTCAGGTTTTCAACAGGATAAATGAACAAGATTGCAAAATAATAAACAATTAACAAGAACTATGTAAAAAGAAATTTGTTGTAGAGGAAATTGTAGAGAGCAAAATGTATTTCTTTTGTATTTAAAGTTACATTAGCCTTTACATATTACATGGATGGGGTATTTATAGTAGTACAAATGAAATGGTGACCTTTAATTCAAATTACAAGTGGCCTCATCTTCTCTGTCAACCTGTCAATTCATAGCCATCACATTGACTTTCATATCTACTTAAAGCATTAAATGTTATTACATTGACAAGACAATACACAATTATATTTTTCTCAAAGGTCTCATCAATCATTCGTAACACGATCTTCATAATGAGCAAATCTGTGCACGTGGGTCATCGCCAACTGAAGAGCTTCGAATCTATGAGTGTCTTGGAAGTACTAGAGCCTCGGCTGATATAATGGCCTCGGATAATGGGCCTTGGAATAGTTATTGGCCTCGATCAGCACGTAAAAAGGTTAGTTGGGCTGGTCCCATGCTTGCTTTGATGCCACGTGGCAGCTCCTAATTATGAGTTATAACATATATGATTCAACTACAACTGCATGTGGTTCCTTTAGTACTAGTAGTAGTTTATCTTCCACCGCATGTACTCAAACGTCAAGCGCAAGTCCAAATGCGTTGCTTGCTGAATTAATTGATTACTTTAATCATACTATGCCTAAAAACAAAACAATTAAGAAAAATTTAAAAGTAATAGAATTCTAGCGAAGGTACAAATGTCGATGGCCAGTGGTTTCTGCTATGGCAAAAGATCTTCTAACACCACCGGTTAGCACAATAGCTTCAGAGTCTACTTTTATTGCAGGTAAGAATGTTCTCTTCGAGGTCAGGAGCCGACTAAAAGAAGACATTTCAGAAGCATTAACGTGCATGAAGGACTAACAAGACGGTCATTTTCCACTACAAGATAAATATGTCAAAATTGCATCTCGTCAAGTAAGTGATATTTAATTTAATCATATTCATCAAAAAATTTATAATACCTTCATAATTTTTAAAAAAAATTGTACACATAACAAGTTGTTTGTGCACAATTTTTAACTTCGCCCATTCGAAATTGAAGTAGCCAATCCAAAGCCCGGATAAAGGAAGATAGTTTATCTTTTTTCAAAAAAAAAATATTTATCTAAAAAAATGTTTAGAAATAGTATATTTAAAAAAGTTTAGAAAATGTATATATTTTTTTAAAAGGTTTAGCAAAAGACCAAAAGGTTAGAAAAAACACGAGCTCGCGAGTCGAATCTCGGCTAGGCCCACGAGCTCATGGATTGAGCTCAGCTCGACCTACGAGTAACGAGCCGAGCTTGTTACAAACAAGCACGAGCTGAGCTTGTACCTAAAAGGGTCGAGCATTGCCAACTCTAACTATGAGGGTTTGGATGTCCCCTATATGTTCCTTTTAAATATTAGGCTCTTTTATACAATATTTTGGTGTGAGAAAAGTGAGTACTAGCTTTTAGGATCAATTGTATATTTCTCTATTATTGTTCATGTGATGCAATAAAATCTCATAATTCATCAACCATATTTTCTTGTTTTCTTTTATTCTTTTGCTTACGATTATATACTTTATATTTTACCATATAACTTCAACATTTCAATCTAGTGGTTGGTTTCATATCAAGTGGTATCGAGCAATACGTGATCCTTGAATACCACTTATTGTATTAATACAATAAGTGGTATCAGAGCGATTCTAGTATCTTCTTTGTTTTCAACAAGTGGTATGAGAGCTTCAGTTTAGCACTTCCACAAGAGCTCAGGGTTTGATTTGTTCAAAGTTTTTGTTCGTGATGGCTTTCATAAAGTATGACATTTCACTTTTGATAGGACACTAGATTTTCAATATATCAAGTTAAGATATGTGTAGTACTCGCATAGCAGAATTTGAATGATGCGTTACTGGGAATTGACAAGATGTCTGCAACTTTAACTGTGGAGGAGAAATTACGGAAGGATAAAAAGACAGTTTCTCACATTCATCTTCATATATAGAATATCATTCTTCACGACAGTTTGAAGTAATCATTAGCTGTTTTATGATTGAACAATTGTGTATGACTAAAAGTCTGACAAGCAACTTGCATCTCAAACAACATTTATACTCTCACTGAATGGCAAAAGGAGGATAATTTGAAGATCACATGGCTGTATTTAAAGATATTGTCATTGATTTGGAAACTTTAGAAGTAAAGTATGATGAAAAAGATACCTTAGGCCTCCATGCATCGCCATATATTACGCCTTTTAGAACACTGATTTAAAGAGATCATCCCTGATTTGAAAACTTTGGAAGTAGAGTATGGTGAAGAAGATTTGACCTTGATCCTATTGTGTTCATTGTCCGCTTCATTTTTTTCAATTACAAATATGATTTTATATAGTCGTGATACTTTCACCATAAATGAGGTGTATGATGCTTTGTTTTCAAAAAAGATGATGAAGCATCCAGCATCTGAGACCAGAGATGGAAAATGTCTTGTTGCTCATAGTGGTTCTAGAAGGGGTAGATCAAAGTTTAAGTTCAGTAATCAGATTTGTAACTTCTGCAAGAAGAAGGGGCACATGAAAAAGATAGCTACAAATTGCGGTATAAAGAAAGATTGGCTACAAGTCGATATGGAAAGCAATCAGAGACTTCAAGTGAAGCAGACCTCATAGAGAACATTGTAAGTAAGGGAGATCTCTTGGCTATTCTTGACAGGGAATGTAAACCAGAGGATGATTGGATTTTGAATTCAGTGTGTGTGTGTGTGTGTGTGTGTTTCATATGTGTTCAAATAAGGACTTGTTTACTATATATGAAATCGTTTTCAAATGTGTCATGGTTATGGAAAACAATGCACCTTGTTAGGTTACTGGATTGGTACTGTGAGAGCGAATCTATTGGATAGGACAATCAGAACATTTGTTCGATTCGACATGTTACAGATTTGAAGAAGAATCTCATCTCGTTTTCTATCATTGATTCAAAAGGTTATGAGTTCTTTGATGGAGATAGAGTTTTGAAGGTTTGTAAGAGTGTTCAAGTTGTATTGGAGAGACAGAAGATGTCTGGTAAGGTCGTACAGAATTTAAAAGAGTTAATCAACATAGGTTCAGTACCGTGGTGGACATTATGTTTGATACAATAGCTTTAGGAGCTCATAAATGATCGGATTTGAAGAATACTACTTAGTTGAGTTTAGGGGATATAGATAATGTCGTTTTGCCACCATTACCTGCGGCGCCATTGTATTCAATTGATAGGGACGGATCCAGTGGAGAAATGTATGTGGATGCTGATTTTGTTGAGCATGCTTTCAGCGTGGTAGAAGTTGTACAATCTAGCAAGGGATTTTATTTAAAAGCATTTAGGTTTGATTCTGCTTTGGGGTGTGTCACAATCCAATTTGGTGCATTTTAAAATCACTATGATTTTTTGGAAATTTTAAGTAATTCTGCAAAGTAGTGATTGGATTCATTGGAATATGTAGAATATTTTGTGTTTGGTTTAAAAAATCAGTTTTGGTTACTTTTGAAGAGTCAATTCATTCCTTGCACGCACATTTTCTTCTCTAAATAGAGAATATTTTGGAGCTTTGTTCGTTGCAGTGAAATTCGTGTCAAGGTGGAGATTGTTAAAATTTGGAATGCCCGGCATCGGGAGCCACCTGCACATGTTCCAGGTTTTTCTCTCATTTTTTGTTTTGGACTTGATTTTTTAGCATCCTACTTCATCAACAACTCTACTGGGAGTGTTTGGATGTCCTCTACATGTTTTCTATAAATATTAGGCTCTTTTATACAATTTTATGATGTGAGAAAAGTGTGAAAAAAGTAATTACTAGGTTTTATAATCAATTGTATATTTCTCTACTATTGCTCATGTGGTGCAATAAAATCTCCTAATTTTTTTACCATATTTTTTTATTTTTTATTTTATCATTTTACTTGCGATCATATACTTCATATTTTGTCATTTAACTTCAATATATTAATCCGGTCATTAGTTTCATATCAAGTGGTATCCAGCAATATGTGATTTTTGAATTTCCAACAAGTGATATTAGAGATATTCTGGTATCTTATTTGTTTCAACATTATTACATTAATGTAATTAGCGGTTACTCTTAAATAAAAATTAAAATTTCATACGTTTATATTCAATGAATCATCCATCTTAACTATGTTTCATAAAATGATAGCTAATCGTGAACATGGGTTTCTTTAATAAAGTGACAAAGTAACCCAATTTTTTAAAAAGATATTTGAAAAATTAGTTGGAAAAGTTCATCTATCATTTATCTTAGAAGTATTAGTCCCTATTTGAACCTCCCTCCTTAAAAGCCCATTTTCTTCCCAAAATCATTTTCAATAATACTCGTAATAAAATATTTTTTTGCATAAACCCAAATTTTCTTCCTACTTTTTAACTATACTATACATTCTCCATATTTTTCACAAAAAAGGAACTCAAGTAGAATGTTGGGTTCTTTATAACCTAAATGAAGAATAAAGGAAACAAATCCAACATTACCAATCCACATTGAGCCCTTGGTCTATCACATTAGAGGTGTCAAAATGAAGAACCAACGCGTATATTATGGTCCAGTCATAGTAGTTCAAGCTATTTTCCAAATCTAAGAACTAGACCAATATAGGAACCTATCAATATTGCCGTTGTCCAACCCTTCATGTATTTTGTTCGGATTTAAAAAAATAATAATAATAACGCAATTTAAAATTGTCATAATTTTTAATAAAAAATGAATACCTTATTGATGTGTTATATTAGAGCTTACAATTAATATAGATGCATCATTATACTTGAACTATATTCTATCTAAGTTGGCAAAATATTGTGTGACAAACTTAAAATAGAAATGAGTATTTACAAGTTTTTCTTATAAATTAGGTTAGGTCAGCCTAGCCGATCTCCAAGTCATTTTACTAGATAATCAAGTTCGTAATGCCCGCTCATTATTATGGAACTCACGAACCAATTTGAACTCAGGCAAACACATTTCAATTCAGTTCTTTGAGTGATAAGTCGTCTCAAACAAGACTTGTCCAACTCATTATTTTGCATACTTTGTTGGTATGTCTATTGACTCAATGCAAATTGCACGCCTACGAACAATATTTAGCCTTTGATTGGTGGGGATTAAGATCAGATAAAAGTTGATGAAATGTGTAGTGAAAAAGTTGTGAATTCCATGAAACATGTCATTAAAATTAATTATTGACTTTAACTTAAATTAAAATCTAAATTTTAATTCTTACCAAAAAAATAATGTTATTTGTATATAAGTAATTACATAATGATTTACATACAAATGATGTGTCAAAAAGGGTATGAAAGTTTTTCGTTTTCATTTGGTTAAAGATCTAACTCAATCATACATTATCACATCATATGTTTTTAAATAATTATATAAACATATTATTTACATATAGCACAACATTTACCAAACATAGACTTGTTCTTTTCCAACTACTCAAATAATAAGAAGTTGAGTAAACTCCCATAAGTATGACTCCTTAATCAAATTCAGATTTCTTTCTTCTACCTTATATAAGGTAAAATTGTAGTATCAGTTCCAAACCTTTCGACTTTTAGCAGACTTTACCTTAATCTTTAATTTGTACAACCAGAGGTCACAAACCTTTCATTTTATTGTAGCGCAATGACAAATGGATGGATTCCATCCATTTGACGGTTAGTTGACTAGAGAAGTTGATTTTGACTAAATTTAAAAAGGGCAAAATGGTAACTTTATTTTTTTAACATAACATAATTATAAAAAAAAAACCGTTCATCTTCCTCCCATTTTCCTGTTCATCATCTCCTCCATTTCCCCTCCCCCTCCCCCTCTATCCCACCCTATCCCGCCAAACCCAAACCAAATCAACTAAAGGGAAAGTTGCAGCAAGTGGAACAATTGATAGGAAATGGGTGGATTCATCAATAAAATTAGTACAACTCCTGTTAAA
>CAIGRE010321485.1:0-12996 GCA_903798275.1 Fraxinus angustifolia subsp. syriaca
GGCTGGGGGTTGTAAAAGCAATGATGTGAGAGAGAGTTGGAATGGTACTTGTGGACTGTTGCGTAGAAAATCTAGGTTGTTCGCACCACCAGCATTTGAACCGATGCTTGGAAGACCCTATCACAAAAGATTTTCATGCATGTCACCCAAAAATTCATAATGAAATGAATCGACAACGGAAATGACAAATCATAAACCTGTGGGAAAAGATCTAGAGGATTTGCATTTGGTCCAGTTGAAGGAACAATTCCTGGTTGTGAAGCTTGCTGAGGCTGAGCAGACACATTAGGAACCTGGCCGATAGGTGCACTTCCACCAGTAGATGGAACTTCCACTGGCTCAGGAATACCCTAATATTTACATTTCAAACGGGACTAATGAGGAAAGAGAGATAATAGCCCGAGAAACAACACATGAAAATGCAGATATACAACATTTACAAAAATCCTCAAACCTCAACAAGAGATTTCACATGATGATTATTATGATGGTTTACCAGGTAAATGTTAACACATAATAATTAAAGAGCTGGTAAAAACAAGAAATTATATCTCTAAACAGGAAAGAGCCTAAGAAGTATATTTCTTTCACCTTTGAAAATATTCAAGGAGAGTAGACACGGAAACAAGTTTAAGAAATAGATTCTTCTCTAGTTCAACAGGACATAGAGTCATTTAGTTGTTGCACTTTTAAGTTTCTACTTTTGACATTGAAAAGGAATGTCCAGTCAAGTGCACGGTCCTTTCATTAAACTATAACGTTTGGCACACCGGCTGACTGATCACAAGGAAGTTAACCTACATTTATTATAGATAGTACTAGGTAGATGATATTATGGTGGATTAAGGTAGATAGTATTCCTTAATTTTTCATTTGGAATGTCAATCATATAACATAATGCAATGGTTGGATGTGGGTTTTGGTCAGATAAGAAAAGATATAGCTAATGATATTCCTTTGAATCAACAACCAAAGAATATTATCCACTTTAATCCACCACAATACCCTTTACCTAGTAATATCATTTTTCTTTTAATTCATTCCTTGTATGGTCTATTCCAGTAACCTAAGTGTATTTTTGTGTCGAAACTAAAATATGTTAATTCCACACGATTGCATATAGAAGTAAAAGGTCTTTTGGTTAATGATACTTCATAATTTATGTCATATAATTAATAAATTTCAATCTCCCCATATTATTATTCTCACAAAAATCATTTGATGAATTAAACTTTTTTCATTCTAGACATTACTTCCAATCCTCCTTCCCATAAGCAATGCTCCAGGAAAAATATACTACAAATGTTCCTATATCCACCTACTTATGCATGATATTACAGATTTATCGACTTAGACAATACAACATGCAGTCAATTAAGTGCTTAAAACATATTGTAAACAAATGAATAAAATATCTGATTAAGGGTGTGTTTGAGCCACATTAATTTGACAAAATGTATTTTGGAATAGTAGATCGATAGAGAATGTGTGGTTGAAAAAGAAGGAAAAGTTATTGACGTGATGGAAAATATTATTTTATTGAAGAATGTGTGGTTGAAAATGAGTACAAGAATGAAAATGAAAATTTTAATGTGTACCAAACATGGGCTAAGTACTTCTCTATTGACGTAGATCTCATTACTATAAAAAGCATCGAAGAAAGATTTGTATGCACATATAGATAGAAGTTTGACACACTCACTGTGTATAAATATTCAACTGCTCTCTCTGGGTTGTTGTAAGCTGCACGAAGAGCTCGGACAATTGTCTCTCTGTCCCAAGTTCCCCCACCCATATCAAGAATCTGCTGGACCGTTCCATCTAGGTTGTTACCAGCAACGAGACTAGATGCAGCTTGGTCGTATACGTCTGACCTGATACCATACAAGCTATCAACTGTCAAATGAAAATTAAGCATTCTAAAGCTACTGATAAAAATTGCAAAAATTATGCACATAAATTTCATTTTGATAAGTGTTACGCACACAGCAGTGGAAGCTGGAGCTGGAGCTGGAGCTGGAACGGGAACAGGTGCAGGCCTGCAATCATCAATGGGATTAAAATATATAAAATGAAAACCAATTTGCTCAGCACATGTACATATATGGAAGGGGAAGGGAAAGAGTATAGTGTTTGACAAACTCCTATGCACATTAAACAGTGGTAGGAAAAATACAAAACTCACGTTGTTACGGGAACTTCTGAAGTAGTTGATGCTGGAGTAGTAGGAGGTGGAGCACTCGTCTGTTTAGCCAACAAGGAGGGGAACACTTTTAGATGCATCCCGTTCCTCAATATTTTTAATAACAAGATTAGAATGAAAAATTTCACCTAAAGCCATCCCAAAAATAGAACACCATAATGTCTTCCTTTTTCCAGATGGATAACTAAAAGGTGTTCAATCAAGTAGAAGAAAATTGCCAAAGGACGACACAATATTTTGTGAACTGAAAATGTAACAAATCTTAAACTAGAAACATTTAGAAAAAAAAGAAAAAGAAAAGAAAGTGACTTCATACATTTCTAAGTTAGGTATTAATTTCATTGGAAACTGTATCTCACCGAGCTTCATATAAAGGCAAGAAATTGTGACAATTTAGTATAATAATTATCCCTCACTGATTTAGACAAGACTAAGGTCATAAAGCAATCCTTCAGAGGCCATTTATACAAATAAGATGCTGAGGCAATCTTCTATCTAGTCAAGTGATCCAACATCACTTGAATATTCACAAATAAGACTTGAAATCATTGGAAGAACATAAGAAATGCATAATGGCACTAACAGAAAATGGTTATGCACGCATTTAAAGGCCCTTTAAATAAGATGGATTTATCGTTATTGCCAGGCTATGAAAGAGAATTATAAATGTAATTGACTAATTTGGAATTAATTACCGTCCCATTTTATCTTAACCAAATTATAAATAATTTTCAAGGTTCTGAAAAGCAAATGAGTACAATCATTCAATTCTGTCTCCAAGTCTGACGCACTGACATAAACATGCCAACACGCGATTTTCATAAAAGTACCGACACGAAACATCATTAAAATAATTTTTTAAACACTTACATACTTTTATTTTTAATAATTAGTCAAAAAGGAACTTTTGAAATTAAAAAAAAAAAAAGTTCGAGATTTTAACCCAGTTGACCAATAAATTTTAAAAAGTGTTCTTTCATGTGAATCATTTTAAAAGAAATCATGCAACTCAAATAATAGAAGGCATGTTTGGCTTTCTCTAACTGGTTTTTAAAGGAAAAAAAAACATACACATAAAGATCAACCTAGGGTTTGCTTTTGAGGGTAGGTTGTTTGAGGAGATAAAACCCCCTTAACCAGCTAAAATGAAAAGTGAAAACACAACGCCATCTAAAAAAAAAAATCCCCAGGAGGGATAAGATGAATATATATGCCATTATTGGAAGCTTCTCAGTGTCTGACACGCACCGAACACCACACTTGCCTGCGCGATGAGCGTATCGGTGCTTCATAGCTCTAGCTCATACCTATATCAATTTTGTTGGAAGGAAATAAATGAAGTCAAAGAAAACACGTAGAAACTAGACGCATCTACATTTCCACGGGATTACCTAGAGTGCAGAACATCTACTAACCAACAGAAGATATATCACTGCTTTACAGAAGTGAAATTTAACTAGAAAAATGGTAATGTCCAATAACATGAACAAAGTGGAATTTAACGAAAAAAATGGTAACTTTCAATCACATAAACAAAGTGGAATTTAACCAGAACAATGGTAACTTCCAATCACATTACCAGCATTAGCAGAACACAAATTAATAGTAAAGTAGGAAATATTATTTGTTGTTACCGTTGCAACAGGAGCAGTTGATGTGGTTGAACCTTCACCTGACGAGCTCTTGTTCTGAAACATTTCATTGGAAAAAATTTTAGAATCTATCGTAAAATTTGTAATGGTTACTATCGACTCGAGACAAGTAGTGTCAAAAGCATCAAAGAAATTCTCAAAAGGAATAACCAAGATGAAAGTGAAACCTAAGAAGCACTCACACAGACATGAGTGTTCAACGTGTCGGACACGAGATATGTTGACATGCAATTTTTTTAAAACATTTCGACACGATGCGTCACCGGTTGATAAAAATTTTATTTTTTTAGTTTAATTTTAGGTTATTATGAGGAAGAAAAGATATTTGACTTCTTATATGAGTTTTATTTTTTATTGAAGGGCAAAATGGTAAAAATTTGATTCAAATAAAATTTTACCTATTTCTTTTGTCAAAGAAATAATGGTAAAAAAAAACCTACATTACATATACTAAGATAAATTTTACACGTGGTGGGCCCAATTTAAAAATTGTATTGGTTTAGGTAAGACTTTTCATTTCCTTCTCCTCTCTTTCTTCTTTCCTTCCCCAGACGACTTCTACCCAGACCAGTTGTCGCCGGTTGCATTTCTTCCCAGGTATTCAACGGTCACCGTTCATTTATTCTTCATTTCTTCCACCCATCAAAATTTTCTTACTGATTTCTTGAAGCCAGCCAACACACATCAGCGATGTGTCGGAGGCATGTTGGACGCCTATACGTTGTCGCCAACAACATGTCCGTGCTTCCGAGGGTGAAACCAAGGGCAGCATCCTGGCAACAAGACCTGGTTACGAAACAAACAAAAACCTCCATAGAATGGTTCCCCACAAGGATACCAACTTTGAGAGGCAGGGGCACTACTTCCTAGCTGTTCTATGTTACAATGTGTGGAACCAAGCAAGGATGGTAGTTGCCCTAGATTGATGAATAGGGCTATGAGGATTCGGCTGCTGGCTTTGGTAGATGGCAGATCAGAAATCAAGTGCTGCTATTGAGCTGAAAATTCGGCTTAGGCTAATAAGTCATGGAATGATGGATCAGATTAAGAAGGAAACCTTATTTAACTGGCTGGGGGAATATGAAAGTTGAACTCGGTTCAAGCAAATCTCTCTTTTTTGTAATTGTTGAACAGTAGAACCAAGAGTAACTTTCTTCGCTAAACAGTGGCATGACGGTAGCCTTTAATTAACTGCAGAACAGTGTTGTGAACTGTAGCCTGTCCATAGTTCCATTTTTTTCCCTTCTTTTTTTTCATTGAAAAGGACTCGGTGAGCTAAAAGGATAGGCATTGACAACAATTAATGGAGTACAGCAAGATAGAGAAAAAAAGGAGGAGAGCAGAGCAGAGCCCTTAAAAAGAATTAAAAAGACAACCACAATAATTTAAAAAATAAGGTATAACTTATTCAACAAGGCTAGTCTAACAAAAACAAGTACCAAAATATCAAATTGGCAAATGTTAGAACCAACAATTACTAAAAGAAAATAAATCAAAATATACATTTTATGGTCACGTCAATAAGCATGTAACTTGGCATGTGATCTTCCATGTTAGGAAGGTACTGCCTTCACTAGGAATGTAATCTTCATCACCTTCATATCAGCTAAAGCTCCCTAGAGCAAAGTTCACATATTGATGTGCGCACTGAATCAAACATCATCTAAATTCACGGCCTCTCTACTAATTCCATTGATTAATTCCATGTTTAACACAAAACAAAAGATCGAGTCATGTGCATCATTATCAATTTAGGCCCCTTGCTTCACAGAACTGACATTACAATTGCAAAAGCTGGTGAGGCATGCATAAAGTAATATTAATTTAAGAATATCAACTTGAGATGGTGGTGAACTCATGTGCTTTCACGGGTATAAAATGAAGATTCTATATTTCTAAACTATTGTTTCTGCTGAAGTTTTGCAGTCCATAAAAATATACTGCAACAACAGAAGGCCATAAAGTCAAAACAAAAAGGTAAAATATTTTTGAAATGAAGAAACAAATGAAAAACAAATTGGCCGCAGTCTATAAAATAGTGCTCTGAATGTAAACGCAGATTATTTCTTCTCATGCACACAGTGACAAGCAACATATCAAGTTTTACCTTTGTAAGCATGATGACAATAAAACTATTCTCAGCAACTTTATTTTCTTCCAGTGTTGTGCCATCCTTGAGAACTTTTCCTTGATGGATTAGCATCTGTTGTGCAGCAGGATAAACATCTGATCCCTGATCAGTTTCTATGGTTTTCTTCACATCTTCAACCTGCAGAATAAAAGAAATGATTCAGCAGACATAAAATGCTCATAATTTGAGAAAATATAGGCTACCAGTCCAACCATAAAATTAAAAGAACGCATATTTCTAATTACTATTCAACAAATATCAGCACATTTTCTCTCTTCAATCTCAAAAAGAGCATCATGCCACTTATGATGCACCGACACGGACACATGTGTCCGACACGATACGTGTCGGATACGCTGACACGCGAATTTTAAAAAAAGTATAGACACAACACGTCATCGACACGTTGATTAAATTCTTAAAAAATTCATTTATATAGTATAAATTTAGTTTTATACTTGTTATTAATTTTTCTTATTGAAATCTTTTAAACATGAGTATTTATTTGTTACTTGCTAATAATATTGAATTAACAATATATAATATTTCTAATATGAAAAGAAAAATGATTACGGTAGAGCGTCCGAGAAGTGTCGGTATCGACTTGTGTCGACACATGTCGGACACGGACACGCTACCCTAATTAAAGTGTCCGTGCTACAAAGCATGCTACTATCTACAGCAAGGAAATTCCTTTAAATATTTTAATCTATAATAGAACATGCCATAAAAGTGAAGAACCCAGCCATTATCCTCTTACTTCTATCAATAAATGCTCCAACTGGATTCAGTCATGATTTAGCATCATCTCAAAAGCAAGGTAATACTCATTCAAATGATCAACACACGTCCATATAAAATGATGTCTTATCAAGTGTTCATTTTTTGCATGGAAAATGTCAGTATTTTGATTATGTGATAGTAATAAACTAACAAATTACAGTTTTCAAGATTCAGTCCCACAGCATTAATAGATAAAATTAAATAAAAGACATTTGAAGTATTTCTACAGTAGGCAATATGCGCATGATTTGGAAGTGACATGTCCTAAGTTAAAAATGCAAACATTGAGGAATACTGCCAAAAATTAAATTAATTGTGGGTGGGTGGGGCAGGGGGGCAATTGGACCATATACTTGAAAATAGAAAAGAAATTATAAAATATCTGCGTACCAAGCATTTAGTTATTCAGAAAGAAAAGAGAAATATGCATCTAGAAAACATTTATGTAAGATACCACTAGGTGGTGCCGTTGCCCTAGAAGTACTGATTTATTATACATTTAAAAAAATTCACCAAAAAAGGTATTGATTTTATTTGAAAAAACAAGCATAATTAAAAATAAAAAGAATAAAAACAAAGATATAGTATATATGTGTACATTTTAAATTGACGATTCCCCAATGTCCATGCCCTACTCTTTCTGAAAATCAAGTGTCAATGTGTCTGTTCTTCTTAGCTACCTCTATTATTCTTACTTGATTAATGTATTTCATTGAACCGTTAGTTTTCCTTAACCGTCACTCCCTCTTCCCTCTCTACCTATGCATGTGTGAATCCCCAAAAAAATTTCCTTCTTTTACATATATATGTAAGACATAACCAAACTATCTTCTCTATCAAACGCAACCATTCCACCATTCTCCTGTTGTCAAGATCAGTGGCAGCTATTGACAACCATATTGATACCATCAACTAAAAACAAAACTTCATGGTTTTAATATATAGCATGACCAGGCATCAACAAGCCAAACTTCGGACTCAGCATAAAATGGTTATAAGAGTGATAATCCCTGCTTGAACGACAGTGCCAACCAGGAAAGTAATTTGTTGACTTGAAGTCCTCATTTTTGTCCTATCCACCATGACTGAGTGTCTAAATTCCTTATTCATACAATAGGGTGTTAAGAATCCGAATTATTAATGCCATTAATAAAATGGCTAACTTTGTGCATCAAACAACATTCCTCAGTCTATGATTCATAACTGCTAGAAAAATTGAATTAGTTAAACAATGCAGTATACCGAAGTTATACCCAACAATCAAGTTAGTTATACATTTACATCTAAGGAATTGATAAATTTAACAATAATTACACTACAAAGACGAGCATCAATAGAGAAAAAAAAAATTGGTATCAAAATTTTACAGCTGCGAAAAGCAACAAGCTTAAAGTCAATTACAACAACTAATCTAGTAAATTCATACCCCAACCCCACGAAAAAAAACCCTGATTAAATCTAAATTAGCTCGGTTAGCAACTGTTTAACAGGAGAGGAAAAAAGAAAGCGAACCGTGTCTTCAGGTTTAACTTCGACTGCGAAGTGGGTTCCTTTGAGAGTCTTCACGAAAATCTTCATTTTTTACTTAAATCTCCAAATTACTTTTTCTAGGGTGCAAAACTGGATCGGTGAGAGAGAATTCAATGAAGAAAAAGGGCACCAAAAAATATAAAACACAGCGGTGCAATTCAAGTAAAGAATTATTGTTGTCTTTTCCGGCACGACATTACTTATTTTTTCTTTTCTTTTTCTTCTTTCTTTTTGAAATTATTTTCTATATATTTGATTCCTCCTAATATTATCTAGCTTGCCTTTCTAGACGCGTTTTTGGCTTCGTGTGGGCACGCGGAATTGAAGTGTTATGATGGATATGGCGCGTGATATGAAATATTAGGAAAGGAGAATAGGGATTAGTGAATAATATAGGGTCATAGGAGTGTGCTAATTATGCGTAAAATATTTGTGGTAATTACGTGATCAGATATTTAAGGATTGGTTTTTAAAAATCATATCTAAAATTTATTTATTCTAAAATCAGTTATTATATAAAAACTCTAATTCATAACCTAATTTATATATTACTCTCTCCCCCTCTCCCGTGCATCCATCTTTTTCCTATTTTCGATGGCGCCTTCATTCTTCCTCGTTCCCCTCCTCCTCTCTCTTTTCTTCCAGTCCCCCTCTCTCCCTCGCCTCTTTGACGTTCGACGTTGTTGTCGGCAGCGTCATGATGTTGTTGTTCGTGCAACAGTTTCGCGACGTTGCTCAATTCGCAGCGTCGCGACGCTGTCGCCGTTTGATGCGTCAGAGTGGGGTGTTTTGTGCACATCAGCGTGGTTGGTGGTGGTTTTGATAGTCATCCGGCGGCAGCAGTGGTGGTTGGATGCGACGGTGGTAGTGGTGTTTTGTGTGGTTGGATGTGGCGGTGGTGGTTGTTGCAACGGTGGTGTTGGTGCTGGTTGTCGTGTGGTGGTGGTGGTGGATTTGGCGATCGAGGTGGTTTTGTAGGGTGTGTGATGGTGGATCTGGTGGTGGTGTAGTATGTACGGTGGTGTTGCATTACAGTGTGGTGATGTTGGTGTTGCAAAAATGGCAATGGCGATAGTGACTAACGGTGGTGGTGTGGTGATTTGTTGGCAGTGACTTTGTTGTTAGTAGTGTCGTAGTGTTGTGGCGATGGTGGTGGGTGAGGGTGGTTGCAGGTGGTTGCAAGTGGTTGTGGGTGGCAGTGTTGGTGACGGTGGTATGTGACCTATTATTTGATGATATGTGACCAAATATTTGGTAATTTGTGAACAGTTACTCAACTGTGACTTAAAATTTTAATAATATGTTACTCAAAAATAATATGTGACCAACTAATTTAAAAATATATGACCGACAAATAAATTGTGACTAATTAATTAAATAATATGTGATTAATAAATAAATTGTGACCTATAATTATGTATCTGTGACCATTAATTGTATAAACGTGACTTAATTATATTTAATTAATAAATACTTTTAATTAATAATATATATACCTGAATTTTGAAATTTCTAACTATAAACCTGATTTGTCAATTGGTGTAAACTATACACCTGATTTATTATTATTATTTTTCCCATTTTGTGGTAATTGCATAAAACCAAGTATTTAAAGATTAATTTTTAAAAATCAGGTCTAAAATTTATTTATTCGAAAATTAGGTATTATATTAAAATCAAATGTTTTATTAATTAATATATTATTATTAAAAGTTAATTACATATCCATTTTTCCTCAATAATATCTCTCTCCACTCTGTCGCCCCCAATCACTTTCCCTTTAATCTGTCCCCTCTTTGCACCCAAAATCAATTTTCCTGTAATTTGCCCTAATTATCCACTGCAAATGAATTCATTGTTTGCAGCGCACTCCATAGCCTCTTTGTGTCCTAATTCTCCACCCTCTCTAATCGTTGTAGTTGTGCAGCCGCCATGGTACTGAGCTAGTTTATATTTTCAGTGTGATTGTGGTGTCGTTGGCAACGGTGTGTGCCGTTCCGACGAGGTGCTCTGAGATTGTTGATGAGAATAAAGATGAAGGAGGCGTGATAAATTGGTTCGCGATAGTTGCGAAAATACCATCATCACTGCGCTCAAGACGCCACCATTGAGCGGCGTCATTCTAAAGCAACCCATCACTCCGTAGCACCACACTCGATCTACGCAATGTCGGGGCTATGTTGATCGACAATCTTAAACTAATATTGTGGGTTGTTATTTGTAGTTTGTGGTTTCCAGCGATGAGCGTCGCTGTTGTGTTTTTCTAACTAGGTTGTGTTGGTGCTGGTGGATTTGTTGTGGTTGTGTTGGTGCGGGTGGATCTTTTGTGGTGTTTTTGTTGGGGTGTGATGGTGGTGCATTCGGCGGTTGGTGAAGTGGTGTGATGGTGGATCTAACACTATTGACGGCGTTGGTGGTGGATTTGGCAGTTGCAGTGATTTTTGTTGGATTTAGTGGTGGTAGATCTAGCGGTGACAGTAATAGTTTTGTAGTTGAAAATGGTGGTCGAGATGTGGTGGTTCTTGCGGCGGTGGTGATGGTTTTTGATAGGAATGTAAAATGCATATTTTTTCCTCCTTATTTTATGTCCTTGTATGTTTATTTTGTGCCAAAATATACTCATTACGCTCATATTTTGATTTAGGCGACAATTATATGGATATGACGTAATTTGGAAGAAACAAGTGAAGGGGAACCAAAATGGAAGAAAGTAATAGTTCAGAAACTAAAGTGCAAATATTCTAAACATTTCTCAAACCTTGAGATCAAGATATGAGAGTGTTAGAGGTCAAATGGATGAAAAAATATTCTAAACATATTTCTAACCTTGTGATGAAGATTCGAGAGTATTAGAGGTCAATTGGATGAGGAAATGAGTCACAAGGATAAAATTTAGCCAAAACATTATCACATATCAACTTTCAAACTGAGAAAATGTTGCACCGATTTTCAGCTATTGAGACCTGATTTTGATATAGAAAACGATCGAATTTGAAGATGGTATCTGAATCAAAGTTGTATCCCTTTGAGTTACATTTTCAAAGTATCTTGAATCATCTCAATTGGACATCATATCCGATCTAATGATTACACATTGTAGACGAATCGCCACGTGGCATGATGTTAGCTTAGTCACATGCTTCTGATTCAATCCCAATGTAAGCGGTAGATTGAAGATCTCTTCCGAAATAATTGTACCGCCTCCAAATCCTTGAAGTGGGGTTTGGACGGCTTTGAGCTGGTCGATCAAAATTTCCATCTTTGAGTATGCATCATGAGAAAGTATGTTGGACACGCTCCCATTATCAATTAAAATCCTTTTCACTTCAAAATTAGCTATGATCACTAATATGACCAAGGCATCATCATGTGGATGTGACAAGCCTTTCAGATCTTGCGACTCGAACGCGATTCCTTCTATATTCTCAGTCATCATCCTCAAGTTCGGGTTATACTGCCTGGCATACTATTAACGCCCATTGTTCGAGTCTCCACCGGATACTTTTCTACTAATAATAATGTTAATTGTTCCTGCAATAGGCTTGTCATTCCTTTTTTCTTCTAGAAATTTCCCCTTATCCCGATTGTTCCTCGGGCGCTTGTCATGACTAACGTATGAGTTTAGGAATCCCCTTTTTATCAAAGCTTCAATCTCTCGCTATAGGGCTTTATAGTTGTCCATCGTATGCCCATGATCCCGATGATGTTGCAATACTTACTCCTGCCTCGAGCGTTTTGAGGTGATTGTATCCTCGAAGGCCATTTAAGCTCCTTCATATCTTTGATCTCCATCAAAATATTTGACCTTGAAGTGTTCAGACGAGTCAGTGATGTCGGCTTTGTCTCCTGCCTTTGCTTGTCCCTGTTTACCTCCGGACGAGGATTAAAGTCGTGTTGCCTTTTATGCTCGGGTTTCTCCGAGGTCGATGAGAATTCATCCTTAAGTTGAGTTTTTCATTTATGTTAATGTACTTTTCTGATCGGGTAAGTAGCTCGGTCACAGACTTCGACAAATTTTTTGACAAAGACAGCTTGAAGGCCTCACTTTTTATTGCATATGTGAGGGTGGAGATTGCTGCAATTATGTGAAGGTCAAGTATCTGAAGTCTTTCTTTGTTAAACCTCATCATGAAATTACGTATGGATTCATTCGTCCCCTGCCTGAGTTGCATGAGGGATGTATCTGTCTTCCGACGTGTTTGCTACTAGCAAAGAAAGTGGAAAACTTATCGACCAGGTCTGAGAATGAAGCAATGGAGTTGGGCTCCAGGGTAGAGAACCAATCCCTGACATCGTTGGTCAAGGTTTGTGGAAAAGCCTTTCATATCACAAGATTTGGGGCCACCTATAGATTTATGACGTTCGTGTATACGTTGAGATGGTTGATGAGGTCAGTTGGTCCANCTCCAGGGTAGAGAACCAATCCCTGACATCGTTGGTCAAGGTTTGTGGAAAAGCCTTTCATATCACAAGATTTGGGGCCACCTATAGATTTATGACGTTCGTGTATACGTTGAGATGGTTGATGAGGTCAGTTGGTCCATCATACTCTTTCATGCAGGGGAACTTAAACCTGTCTAGGAGCAGATATAAGAGCCTTTTGACATGAAATGAGTGTTAGGGGTAACTCCTGTCATCCCCTAGGTGTTCTTCTCCAATCTAGCAGCGATTCCATCCTGTATTATCTTGGCCAGTTC
>CAIGRE010321526.1:0-12501 GCA_903798275.1 Fraxinus angustifolia subsp. syriaca
CTATTACACTTGAGGGGCAGCCAGTTTTCAAGGCAAGGAGAAAACCATAAACATCCGCATCAAAAATTCGAGAGAAATGTTGTCCAAATAATCACCGTTGCTGGAGGAAGATAACGAATAACAATTTCGGAAAATAAGTAAATATAAGGAGTTGAGTGGAAATTAAATCATTCCCAACAATCAGATAAAGTGCGATTTCAACATATAAAGCCCCTTTTTATTACAATAACAAAATCCGATACTACCTTCCAAGTTCGGTGATGAAGAAGTTGAGCAGAAATCACTGCATCACGAGATAAATTCGTGCCAAAGGGTGATGAATATGTCTCCCTTCTTGCCTCTCTTTCACACTAAATTGTTCCCAATTTTTTAGTATGAAGTACCGAGGAAGAAAACCTTCGCCGCTTGTTCCCCTTTGATCTTCGAATAAGACTTGCAGGAATGGATTATCGTTGTTGGATATGTCATATGCATGCCTTTTACTTGGGCTGTAAATGATTTCCTCGTTGCAAAATATCACATAACGGGCTCCTATGAAATTTTAGGGCATTTTTCAGATGGGCCTCAATTGATTGATAAATAAAAAAACGGAAAAAATCATATACACCTCAATATAAAATAAAATTTCACACTTTACTATGTAATGGTAAATATAATTACAAATACTAATCATAATGATAATTATCTTTAGAAATACTAACTTTTATAATTATATCTCACACCATATTCTGTAACTAATAAATTTTGAATTCAGCAAATATCAAGCTTTCAATTAATGAATCTTCCAAATTAGAGATAAGTTTAATATTAAAGTGGGAGAGATGCACGTGGCAGACAACGTAAGACGAATCCTCATCTTTCAATTGTATCGATCAAGACATACATCTTCGATGGTAGTCGTTGAGAAATTTTCATATTTCAGATAAGGTAATTTGGCTTTTGGGGTTGATCTTAATTACGTAATTCACAACGTAATATCAATAATTTTTTTTTATATGAAATGCAATTCGACACATTTCCGACAAGATATATTCTCTTTTTCCATTTGTTTTGAATGTAATAGATGATTTTTGTGTTTTGAAATGTTACATAGATAGTTTTGATCGTGTGAATTTGTATTAAAGAAGCTAAATTGTCACTGTGGTCGAGATAGGATTTGAAAATTTGCATAAGTGGTATTGTTAGGATGTATCTGTGTCTGCAATGTGTCAATAATGCGTCAAAAAATTAAAAAAGGTTTGGCATTTGGTCTTCTCACAACATGATTTTGATTCTGCATATGATGATTTTATAATGTTAAATGACAAAATCTCTGACTATGTGTTCTCCCTAGATGTGTTATACAATTAAGGAAATGCGATTTCGCATGTGTTATGTATAGAATTTAAATAAAAAATAAAAAAATGTGTAATTTTATCAAATAAAACGACTAACCGCGTTAGTGTCTTGTATGTGAAATGTAGGAAAACACTGGTTTCGACAAGTAGTCGAAATGTATGACGTGCATATGTAACCATTTTCAAATAGAAGGTGTTCCATGTTGCTATGGTTTAGCGGTAGATGAGGAGGGAGAGTGGCTTTACAACTAATGCTTACGTTACAACATGAAGGACACCTCTGCGGACATCTACGTCGGTGGCAGACTGGCATCGTTCAATTAGGGGGTCAAGAACACTGGACGCATCTTAAGAATGGAGGTTGTACTGACATCCTCCCCCCTAAATCAAAGAGACCAAAGGGTCGATCAATGAATTCCAAGAGGCGTACAAAGCTCGAGTCCATCAATCCGTTGCCTCTCTGAACGGTATGGACAGTAACAGGATGAAAGAGTTCTAGTGTCTTCTCAATAAATAATAATTAAGTTATTCCCCAGTTTTTTTAGGTGGGAGCCACTAAGAAATTGGTAGACTTTCACCGAGTTAATTGCTTCTACAAAACCAATTTCAGGTTGTTTTATTTATATCTTATAATTAAGTCACGTGTCTCCCTAATTCTCATTGTTATGTGCACATGCAGGAGTGTGGCACTTCACTTTGATAAGATGGTCCTCCATGCAGTTGATGACAAACACATATATCGGAAAAATTCAACAATATTTTGAATATTTCCTCCATGCAGTTGATGACAAACACATATATCGGAAGAATTCAACAATATTTTGAATATTAAATTATAGCATCCTGTAATATGAGTTGGATTTGCACCAGTTCACTTGAACACCATAGTTTAACATCCCATTGGGATTCAGGCAAAATTGACACTATAGAGAGGAAAATTAGAGGATTAATTATGTGGTGATAAACAGTGTAAATCCTATGCAACTGATCCTCAACACAAATGGAGTTCTTCAATCAACACTACAAATCGCTTGCTATACTGACTACAATGAGAAATTCACTGAACTGAAAATGCACCAAAAGAATGAATATATTAAATCATGTGATACCGATTTCAGTTGAAATTTTGAATAACTAATGATCCAATCCAATAAGTGAAACTACACTCAAACATTCCCCATAGCGTATCGAACAAAGAATCGTGTAAAAATTAACTGCAAAATGGCACATCCAGAATTTCCAACCAGAGACACCAGATTTGATTGAAAAAAAGTTTCACTGAGCAACATGATTCCATTTCCATTGCACTAATTTAAAAAATGTTGGTTGCATGAAGGTGAGCATAGCAATAGGCTTGACATAAACTACTGAACATAATAACATTCAAAATGTAAACCAAATCTGACAGACATGTTTAACTCACACCCATAGCCTAACATCTAATACATTCAGTCTACAAGATATATTCAATGACCACACGTTTCAACTTCTTGTCACTACGCGATACTAGATCAAAATCTGTGTTGTATGCTTCAATCAACTTCTCATCGCCGTGTTTAAATAGTTAATTTGGATCTAACTGTGTTCAGATCAAAGTTCTTGCCCATTCCATCGATGTTCCCATTAATAATGGATATTTATAAGGAATAAGAACAACAATTCATCTGTTAATGAATTTGAAAAAATGAGATGCATGGTTAAATCATGATGATAATGAAAACAATCGGGGGAGCAGCAACAGTGATAGAATCAGCATTCTGTTGGACCCATACCGAATCCAGTGAGGGAGGACGACTTGTAGCATCATCAGAATTTGTGGTTCCAATCGTGTGCTTAATCTTATTGGAGCTCATATTGGAACTGCTTTTGCCGGTTGCTATAGCATGTCGGAATCTTGAAACTCACTTCATATTACATCGGATGGATTGAATTTGAGTGAATCTGGTTGTTAGCACACCTCAGATTTAGGGTTTTATAACTTTGATACATCCTTAACCATAGCTGGAAAATAAGGAGGGGATTTGATTTTTGGAATAATGTAGGGATTACGTAGCTTGATATCTTATGATTCTTATCTATATAAGATCATTCTTGGGTAGGGTTTTGAGATTTTTTTGGGATCATACACGTTGGGAGGATTTCGGGCGGAGGTTTTGACTTGAATGTGAAGAGGCATGGTTTTATAGATTATAATTGTTATTAAACTTCACAGGGCATGTTTGGGGTCTAAATTGTGACCAATATTATTGTCTATATGAATTAGGAGTATGTTCGGTAGAGATTAAAATCGGATTAAAATTGAAAAACTAGTCGTTATTGTTGACTTTTATTAGACGAGTGGGACCCAANTTAGACGAGTGGGACCCAATAACGCCAATATTTTCAATTTTAATCCCTACCAAACGGGGCTTAACGTCAATCCATAATTTATTGAGATTTCACTTGATGATATTGTCGATCAATTTTTCAAAGAGAGAATAACCAATTTGTTATATTGTAGGGATATATTTAAAAGAAAAAAAAAATATTTTCATATATTGGCCCATGGAGAGAATGTATGTATATAAACAAGATAAAATTAGGTAAACTTGATGAAATTATAGTGTACATATACCTCAAGGTGTGGGCCACGGCAACCCCAAGCCGGGCATTCGAACCAGGTTTATACCCCCTATACATGATGTAGAAAAGTTGTACTTCAATGCAGTATGACTTGCACTGAAATCTGTAACATGGAAATGCACATTGATCCTAAAGATACATAGCAATATAAACACAAACCTATTAGATTGAAAAGAGTAATGGTAATACAATAGCACCAGGAACGATGAAAAGGTACATTTTATTGTAATACTGCAGCTTACTTAACGAGTCCTATGCAGAGGAAGAACTAAATTGCGACGAAAAACATAAATAGTTGATTCGATACGTACAGCATATCATCTCCACCGGGAGAATAAGAACCTGGTTTCTGTCAAGTTCTTATTTTTGCCTCTTATATATCTTTGCCAAGAACGATTTTAACACTGCCTGCACTTCCTTGCTTGGATGAGCTTCAATTGATTTGGTTATCTTCTCGTAACTCTTGCTCTCGTACTCCAAATATATATCCTACAAAAATACTCCCAAGATAATATCGATAAATATGAAAAACCATGAACAATCAACTTTCGACTAGCACCATAAAGATGTTCCCTCAAGGCTCAAGTTTTCTTTAACTCTTTGATTAAGACAAATAATCATGCCGGAGAAAAGAAACCTGAAGTTTGAGAGTGTTATAAAGTTCTTTAATTTTCGCTACACAAGCAGGATCCTCTTTTCCGTAATTCTCCTGAAAGTGAAGCTCAATTATAACTAAATCCACCATAAAAACACGTGAAAACTAAAAATAACTGGAGATTTCTCTTTATAACGTACGTATAGAGTCTTCTTTTGTTCCTCGTTACAGAGTTCCAGGGCCTTCACCACCAACCAAGAGCACTTGAAATCTTCAATATCTGTTCCAATCTGATAATACACAAAATTGAGGAAAAAAATTCTATTCTAGTTTGAGATCAAAGTTCGGGATATTTGCACTGACGACATTGCAGTTATAGGCATCCTCATATTTACCTTACCAATCACCTCAGTATCTCCAAAACAATCCAGATAATCATCCTACAAATTCAGCACAGGAATCTTAAAGTCTTAATTTACAGCTTATAGACCACAGCAGAATTTTGAAGAGAACTAGAAGAGATCACGTTTGGCTACGCTAAAAAATGTATGTTATGTTGAAGCAACTTATTCGTTATGGATATGTTGTTTTTCTTGCTTATAAGTAAAAAAGTCACTTATTTTAAAAATATCTCAACTAACCTAAAAATAAGTAACCATGTCCATTTCGACCAATAAAAAAATTATATGTTTTAAAACTTACTTTGTTACTTATAAATGAACTCATAATCGAACATTTTAAGCTTAGCCAAACTGCTCTGATTTGGATATTCACATTTCGAATTTCGAATTTCCAGATGACACCAACTATTCCAAATCACCCACCTGAACTTGAAAATAAGTTCCCATTTCAACGAGTACATTCTTTACATCAACATGATTGTCCAAATTCTCACCAGACATAAGAAGTGCGCAGGCTACCTGTGAATGTTCACTCAAATAAAATCAAATTTCAAGATAAACTCACTAGTACGCTCTACATGTAAGGTAAAATTAGAAGATAAAGGAACACGAGTTCTTCAAAATACATCAAGTTAGCTGTGTCCCTATTTAAGGGGTAGAATTTAGCTTACAGGAAGATAAAAAGAGTAATAAGCGGTTTTGTACTGAACAATCCGACGGTGCCTGCACAAAAATAGAAGAATGCGTGTGAGAAAAATGAAGAGTCTCATAACAAATAGTAACTCAAAATGCTAATGATTTGTTAGGTAGTGATCAAATGAAAATATAAATGGAATTTGTAATAAGCTAGTTCAGTTTGAATGAGATTTTTCTAGTTTCGAACACAGACCACAATTATGCAGCCGAAAGTGAGGTCCGCAATCATAGCCAATTTCTAATTTCACACTTACAGAGATAAAGAGTACTTAGATAAATCTTTCTCTCCAACAAGTGTGGTGATTAAATCAATCATCTGTCCATGCGTTGTCTGAAATTCTACCTGTTCAATTGGTATCGACTCAGAAACGAAAAAAGAACTGTCGCTCTTTAGAGAAAAAGCCATTCAGTTGTCCGGTTGTATAGCTAGAATCATACCTCGTTGAATAAATCAACCAGATCCACATAATAAGGCTTTCCTTTAAAATGATTTTTGAGAATTCTTGAAATATGGTTACGTAGTATTATTCCATCATTCACAGCAATCATCCCTACCTACGAGACAAGTATTAAAGGAAAGTAATTCCTTGTGATGAACTATTCACAAATTACAGACATTTTTAAAGAAACCTAGAAAAACCAGAATATTTTAGAAAACGAGCTCACACCTTGGGTAATCTGAACCAACATGGCTGACCTCTGCGTGTATGAGAGTTATCCATAATATCATCAAGAACAAGAAAATATGCTTGAAGCTGCAACAATTTTCTTTTCGTTGGTTCCGGAGGGCTAAAAATAATAAATTGAAAGAAAATAAATTGGGAAAAACTAAGACCACATTCAACTAAGCTTAAAAAAAGTGAAGTTCTCCAAACATGTTTTGTTAAAAAGGTTACTTCTCCGCATTAGTGTCAAATAAATTAATTACCCATTCCCAGCTTTTATCAATAACAAAGTTATTCACTTTAAGACTTACTTATTTACTTATAACTTATTAAGCTTAGCCAAACATGCTTTTTGTTGTTATCATGATAGTAGACGTAAATATTGGACACAAAATGGTATTTTTAAGCATATACCCATTCAATGCACCAGCCAAGAGAGCATGCAAGAAAAGTTTCGTCATTGGTCAGTTCTTTTCCTTGTTTCAGCAATTTAAAGCTGTCAACGACCGAGAGACCTCGATTCAGTTTTCCTGAAGAAAAAAAAGAAAGAAGGAAAAAACAATCACCGCAGAAAAGAGAACAAATCAAACATCTTAAACAAAATGCTAAATATCATTTTAATACAGGATAGAAAAATTTCGCAACTAACTAAATTCCCACCTCCAGGTACATTGTAGTCCAGCATCTGTAATCAAATATAGTTATGATTAGGTGCATAAGAATAAATACGTGTTCAAATAAAGGAACCAGACTTACGTAAAGTGTTCAACACAACTAAAACAGAATTTACAAAGCATGTTCAAGCAGACACGTTAATATGATTTTTCAAGAATGTGTAAAGAAGTGACATTGAAGTATGCACTTGGAACCGCAATCCAGCAGAAAGAAAAAATACATATACCATGAAAGATGAATATGCAAACATGGTATATGTTCTGTTCAGACTGGTAGGATAGATACGTAACATTTTATCTAACCTCGTGATATGAGAAAGGAAGAGAGTGCTGATATACAGTACAAGATAGAACTTTTTACTCATTAATACTATCCCAGGTTGTCCAATATTCCCTACCCAACATACACTTTTTAGTCTCAACTTCAGTTGTGACGACATCAAAAGGTCTAACTGCTCCTATAGTCCGGAAGTGACAAACTTCTGAAATTTCCACTAAAACATGTCAAAAAAGTCATAACATTGAGAATTTGAGGTGTAATCATGAAAATATGCGACCTTCATTTTTGTTTTTATTTAAATATTTATAAAAAGGGGATATCGACGGATATGTAAGGGCATACACCCCACCCCATCATCACCACGCCAGAAGAGTGTTTCTTTAACTTTTATTTTGGGTAGTTAGTCAATTTAAATCAATAAATCATGTTACTGTCTCAGTGATTTCCCTTCGATCAGCAGTCAAACTGAATCCTAAACAAAAATTATAGCTCAACTCAAAAATCCTAAGAATTCAGCTAGGTCCATTCACAATTCCGCATGATTTAAATAATTTTTTTTTCCAAAATACAAAAAGAAAGAAAAAACTATTGCCTTCGGAGGCTTCACATTCAACTACACGTTCATTCATCTTACGACCAATAATCATATCATATCAATAATAGTCTAGGAAAATTTGCATACCGCAAAGTATAAAACCTGAAACACATTCAACAGAGCTAAAGAACATTCAAGTAGGAAAAAAAAAATCTTTACGCCCACATTTCCATCTTACTCAATCAGAAAAAAAGCCCAGACAAATTGTAAATTGAGTTATTAAACACACACAATCATGGAACACATATCACTGCATTTAGACCCGTAAACGAAGAATTAATAAATTACCCGCTCGATCCATTGACGAGAATCATCGGTAAACTCGAAAGCAGGGTCATTGAGCAGTTCTGATTTCAGAACCGAGTAGACTTCCAAGAATTTCGATCTCAGATCGCTCATAGTATCTAGGGAGAGAGAAATTAGTTGGTCGATTGAGAAAAAATGGTTTCAGATGGAGTGAACGGTTTAGTCATCGGAACGCGGAAGGTGTCGTCATTGGAAAGCGGAAGCGCAATTATCCACAAATTAATAAAAAAAAATTCTTTAATTCAATAAACAAGTTTAGATGTTTAAGAGTCCGTTTTATTGCAAATATGAAAAATAGATGGAAATAAAAATGAATTCTAGGAAATTGAATTGTCTAGAAATTATTTTATTGGAAATTAAGTAACTAATTCTTGATTTGGACAATAAAAAAATATGATTTATCTAAATTTTTTCTCTCTCTACAAATTCGAACACTATGGAATTGTGTATTATGATTCTTGTAAGATTTTTTTTATGTCCAATTAATCTCATAAAAGATGTTCCAATCCATATAGAATAATAATTCCAATATCAAATATGAGTCTTAATTAAAATCCAAGTAGGAGTTTTAATTAAAGTTCAAATCCAATTATTTTACATTTAATTACATGTGCAGTCCTAGAACTTCAATTACAATTATAATTAAGTTTACAACTTTTATAGTAATTACGAGTAAGTACAAAACTTTATTGTAGTTACAATTAAATCCAAAACTATTAGAATTACAGTAATTAAGTTCAATTACTTTATAGAGCTATCATAGGGACCAAATCGGACACATATTATCCACGGTCCAATAATTAGATCATGTCTGTCGACCCTACATCACCAAATCAAATTATTAGTCTTTGCCTTTTTTATTAAAGACAAAAGATTGAACTCTTGAAATATATTAGATCACAAAAGTCAATAAATCTATAACACTTTCCTGTGACCTGCCGTATATGTATTTTATCCCCTTCTGAGATTCGATAATTAGGTATGAGCATAAATGACAATTTTGCCTCTAATTATTCTCACTAATTTAAGTACAATTTTTCTCGACGGTCATGTGAACAAATCACAGATGTCGAAATTTAGTCGTCGTTAAACACTGAGCTCACATTTTAACCGTTCAACACACAATATTTAAGTAGTCACTCTACCCATTTTTTAGGGTGACGATTCCCGACACGAATTCATGTTCTCTACTCCGCTTCTTCTCAAGTTCCCAACTCATTGAGATATTTGACTAATCAAATTGATCTCACCCATTGATGAATCAAAGAATCATTAAAATCACGAAAAGACATACATAACTCTGTTAAGGGATAAGTGAAATTTAATTTTTCGCACGGTCATGCTATAAAATTAAATTTGACATGTGGTTCATTCAATATACTCCAAGTGTACTAGTGTCACCTTTAACTATTTATGTGATAAGGACAAATCACAAATTCGAATAGTGAATCGGACAACACTACAATCTTTCGGTACAAGGTGCTAACTCTTATACATTGGTTGTGAACAAATGATTTATGATCAAAATATAAGTTATGTCACACTGTACTTCTCAACGCAAGTACCTAACTTATATTTTTACAAGTAATCATATGCACTTTAATTCGCATGCTCAATAATAAATAAAATAATAAACAATTTTATTTAATATAATTTTTATTTTTACATCAACAAAACGATACTATATGAGCACACAACCCAACATATATATTTGATGATACATAAGATACCCTTAGTTGTCGTGCCCTATTCACTTTTAAATTATAAGTTTTTGGCTTTTGCTTTTTTAATTCTCACAAATCTTTTTATGAATGATATTAATCAGAATCTCAACGCCATCAAATCTCCCTTTTGTATGCTACAAGCTCTCTCTTTTTTCCCAGCGTTTGTCCCGTGTATTTACAAACCTTAACCCCTAAGTACTTCACTTTAATAATTATTATTCCCCTTAATTATTTAAGGCTTTTCGACAGTTGTTACATCATTGGTATCAAATCATAAAATTAAAATCTAAGACACGCAATTGAATTATATATATATATTTGAATTCTCGACTAAATATCTAAATTATATTTGGAAAATATGTTTTTTTTTGCATTTTGAAAAATTGTTTTGAAAACACCCAAAACGCGTTTTGAAAATTTTGAAACACTCAAAACAACAAATTTGTCGTTCTGAGTTTTCTTTGTAAATTTTTAATTTGTTTTCAAAAAAACGTTTTCGAAAATTAGAAAGAGAATGCGTTTTTAATGTTTTGGAAAATTGAAAACAGAAAACGATTTAAAAAGGGTAAAGAGAATATGCCCTAATCTTTTCGATTTTGAGTAATATTCGAAAAGGAAAATGCCCAAACACTCTCTCAATAAAACATCGCTTCGTCTTTTCCCAATACAATTTTCCAACCGTGCCATGTCGTTATCTATTGGGTCAATGTCCTTCAATGGAATATTGACTATAATTTTCAACCAGTGATTTTTTTATCAACGGTATGGGTGGAAGATTTCCCAAGACACCAAATGGTCATGTACAAAATATGTAGATGGATAATCGAATGGGGAAAGACGATTGGAGTTCATATTTTTGCTTTTCTTGAAATGTTGGAACGTCGGTGCCATGTAATATGCATAATCGTACTAACGTCAAGGATGAATATAACTTTGTATCCGCTTACTTGATAAACTCTATTTTTTATTGAGAGCGAATATTTATTAATATCGAGGCTTGGAAACGTTGGAAATTATAATAATGGTGTTGAAATTTTCATTTGGTTCCAAATTAGAGAAGCTACATGTAACAAAGTTTCCAAACTCGACAAAAATATTATTGTTAATTGATCGAAGTGAAAGCGAGAAGGGTGTTATTTTGGTAGAGCTTTGAGCTAAAACTATAGTATTGATTAATTTGAGTTGTAATATTTCATTTGGATATGTGATTTTGATGCGACCGTTTCTACATATTTCTGAGGGATGATTACATGATTGGTCACTGAACTTCGCAAGATTTCAAATGAGTCATTGAATTTCAAAAGTTTCTCTGTTAATTATTGAATTTTACAAAATGTAATCACATCCGACATCCATCATTGAGTGATGGACGGGATTACATTTTGTAAAGTTCAATGACTAACGAGGAAACTTTTGAAATTCTCAATGATGAATGTGATTACATTTTGTAAAGTTCAGTGACTAACCGAAAAACTTTGAAACTCATTGACTTCTTGAAAACCTTACGTAAAGTTTAGTGACTAATTAGGTAATTTATCAATCTTTACGTTTTTCTAGTTTTTCTCCTTTCCTTTTTTATTTTTTTTTAAGAGAGGGGACATGTGGCCGTCTATATTGACCTTGAACAATTTTCTCTATAGTGTGATTCTAAACGAATGATGTCAAAATCAACTTTGTAAAATTCTTAATTAACCTAAAAGATGATGACTAAGCACGAAAGATACAAAATAAAAGCTAGACATACCTTTTTAATGGGCCCTTTTGTGCAAATAAAACGTGTGTTCACACCAATATCTTAGAATAAAGTAGAAACATCCGAAGGGTAAACGTTAACAAGATGATAATCTTGATTAAGGTTATAAATAATTGACATGAATTTATTTATTTGTAAGTAATAATCATGAGAGGAAAAATGTAGCTCCTTAATTTTTCTCTCATGGCCCATATATTAAATGGTTATAAATAATTGACATGAATTTATTTATTTAAAAATATCTTCAATACAAACTCTCTCACGTAGGGATTGAATTTATCATTTTTTTTTTCTCAAAGACGAGTGATCTTCTAATTTGTAATAGTAATGTTTTAATATTTTAGCTAGTTAGGTTAGTTGTGCTCTTGCCACCTCTTGTCAAAGAAAGTTGACGAGCAAGCCCAACGGCTTAGCTATGACAAGCTCCGAATCGCATATTCATGATGTTTTCTAGAATTATTTTGGTGTTTCCAAGGACTTTAGAGCAAAAAAAAAATTAAAAAAATTGTAAAAATTTCTACATGACGTGGATGAGTTGTCAGTCCTTTCATTTTGACATCGCTAAATTTTATGAAAGAGTAACAACATGATTTGAATTTAGGATTTTTATTTATTCTCATACCATATCGAATCACTTCGTCCACAATTTGACTTCATATGTTTCTTCATGTGCATGTCAAATTCTTTTCTTTTCTTTGTCACATGAGCGGCCACCAAACTTGAATACATATAATGATTGTTCTGAGATCATGTTGAATTATATATATACAGATTTGATCTCTTAAGTACCGTACTTATGTGTAAAAAAACTACTCACTAATGTAGTGTACCACATAAGCACGGTGCTTAACAT
>CAIGRE010321561.1:0-16604 GCA_903798275.1 Fraxinus angustifolia subsp. syriaca
GATTTTAGGAAACTGCTGTGTGTAGCAAACTGGATAAATATTTGGAGATGGCACGAATTTTCTCTTGAGGTTAGTCTTGAGATGGGAACAAGATTTGTGTTAGATCACTTTCCAGTTACCCTACGTACTCCTGCTATCAAATGCTATTTAATTCCTTTCAAAATTGGAAAAATGTGACTAGAGAGATTTAGTTTTGCTTGGTCATGCTTTTAATTGCTTATGAGCTGTCCGTCTTGCGGAATATGTGGATAATAAGTGAGTAGTAAATTGTGGGTCTTATGAACTGTGTAGATAGAAAGTTTGTTTGACTCGCTTAAAAAAATTAAGCTTTGACGAACATGCACTTGGACTAGGTTTTCTGAGTTGGTGGAAGGAAAGCAAGATTCTGGGATGAGAGGGTTATTATTTCATGTCCAAAATGAAATTGTAAAAAAAAAGAGCTCAAGATTTAGAACAAGGAAGTGTATAGAGACTTCAGATTTTAAATAGAAAGCATGTTGGTAAGATATTTTAAATTAAAATTAAAACCAATTGTTCACGTGATTAGAGTTGAAATGTAAGATTCCTGTTATTTCACATTTTTGACTATATTAGCTCTAGGATTTTTGACGAAATGGAAAATATTGATCAATGCTTTGGTCAATTTTTTTTTGTTCTTTTTCACATTCATGAATTATTAGCATGTACTTGTCTTGGACTGCTGTTTGCTTAATCTTGCTGTTGTCAGGTATTATCGCATGTTTGAGGCTACACAAGATGGACTGAGCAAAAATGCCCCTGTTCATAGCATACATGGTTCTCTACTGGCAGTTGGAGAACTACTGAGGTATGCTGAGACAATAAGTTAATTAGATTCACTAGTCATGATCCTGTTTCAAAATTTTGTCAATCTTAAGCAAGTTTTTGTATATATCTATTAATTATTTCCCTTTGCTCTTTCAAGTTTGTATATGACAGTTCATTCTATCCTTTCCTCTGCCTCTTTCTAGGTTCAGCGTTCCTTGAAGTCAAATATTCAAGGACTTGAACCTTGTTGTTCCATGGCCTTAATTTTGTCAATAGGTTAGGCCTTGTTGGCATCTTTGGATTTTAAGTGACAAAGCCAATATAAATGATATGGATTATTTTCTTACAAGTTCATTTTGGGTGGTAACTGTGTATGCTCTCTTCGGACAGTGAAAGCTGAAGCTTAGCCAATTCATCGAATTACGTTATGCAATTTTTGTGCATCCAATGTTTAGCACGCGCATAAATTTTCTATTATAGTGATTTATCCTTAACCAGCGAGTACAATTTGTTATCTAACTGGGCAGGAACACAGGCGAATTCATGATGTCTAGATACAGAGAAGTTGCAGAAATTGTTCTGCGATATCTAGAGCACCGGGACCGGCTTGTTCGTCTCAGCATAACTTCTTTGCTTCCTCGAATTGCGCATTTCCTCCGTGACCGTTTTGTGACAAACTATCTGACGGTTTGTAAGATTTAGTTTTTGTTTTCCTCAATAAATCATTTATTTTTGACTATATTACATGAAATTTTTACATTCAGTTTGCTTCAATCTTTGGCTTATGACCTTTTCTTTCGCAGATTTGCATGAAGCATATACTTCATGTTCTTAAAATACCTGCAGAATCTGCTAGTGGGTTCATTGCTCTTGGTGAGATGGCTGGTGCTTTGGATGGTGAACTTATCAACTATTTGCCGACAATAACATCTCACTTGCGTGATGCGGTATGCTAGGCTAGCTAGGTCATTTGTTAATACTAGTGGTTCCCAACAGTAGTTCTTTTTTTGGGCTATATGTTTGCACGACGACACTTCTGGTATGTTTGAATCTGGCTATTATAGATTATTCTTCTGAATGTTGCTGCTTTATTTGTAGATTGCACCTCGTAGGGGAAGACCCTCTCTTGAGGCTTTGGCTTGTGTTGGAAATATTGCAAAAGCAATGGGACCCGCTATGGAGCCTTATGTTCGTAGTCTCTTGGATGCAATGTTTTCTGTTGGTTTATCCTTCACCTTGGTGGAAGCCCTCGAACAAATAACTATCAGGTGCTTGGGATAGAACTTTCTTATACACCATCCTTTGTCCATTTGCATTCAGGATCTCTGACCTCTTAAGATTTTTCTGGTGCTTCAGTATTCCATCTTTGCTTCCAGCTATTCAAGAACGGTTGCTTGAATGCATTTCAGTAGTTCTTTCGAGACACCATCATGTTCAGTCAAGGTCATCTGTTGTTATTACTCGGGCTAATAGCATGACAGCCAGTCAACAATTATTAGAACTTGGTGGTTCTGCTCCAGTTCAACTTGCTTTACAAACCCTTGCCCGGTTTAATTTTAAGGTATGTCCATTTTGGATTATCAACTTGGCTGCTTTATATTCTTGTCACTTAATATTGTAACTTCTGATGGACTAGGGTCATGATCTTCTTGAGTTTGCAAGGGAGTCTGTTATTATATATTTGGAAGATGAGGATGGAGCCACACGCAAAGATGCTGCTTTATGTTGCTGCAAATTAGTGGGAAATTCCTTATCAAGCGCCTCTTGTGCATCGTTTAGTTCCAGTAGGACTAGTCGTGCTGGTGGAAAGCGCCGCCGTCTAGTTGAGGAGGTTGTTTCTAAATAAACTGTATATTTTCTGCTTTAGGTTTTAACCCTTGCTGATAAATAGCTTGTTTGGGAGTGCTGAAATTATAATTTAAGCAGTTCCACATAATGTGGGGAAAAAGTGGGTAATATGTTGTGGGCCCATAGAATGTGTGGATAAAATGTGTGTTTGAGTGAATTAAATTATAATTTAAGCTTTCCCAAACCAGATAATATTTTGTTGATAAAAAATCTTTCACTCTTGATCTACTAGTATATACCCCACACATGCCTATGGAGAGTTTTTTGTTTGGATCCAAGAGTTAACATGAAAGAGTTATCCTGTCTTCTTCAGCACTTCAACCTGGTTTTGTTTTCTACTGATTCATCTAGTCCTCTGTCTCTTTAAGTAAAGATGTCGTCTGTATTCATTTTGGGCTTCAACTCCTCTTTGCTGGCCGCTGCACGAGCTAATGATTAGATGGCCCATTTAACAAATGTTTCTCTGATTTGTCAAGGTTGCTTCTTTCTTGCAGATTGTAGAAAAACTTCTTATTACAGCCGTGGCTGATGCCGATGTTGCTGTTCGAAAATCCATATTTTCCTCTTTGCATGAGAATGGAGGACTTGATGAATTTCTGGCACAGGCTGATAGTTTGACTGCTATTTTTGCTGCTTTGAACGATGAGGTATTTCTCTATTTTATTGAAGTGCAGTTTTGTGCTCGGTGTGGGAAGGGTACTTTGGAGGAAAGGAGGTTAAAAAGTGGTTCTGAGGAGTTGGTTGACTGTTCATTCTTTGTTATTCTTAAGCTTCACCGAGTTATGAGTTTCAGATCTTCTTTGTCCAATTTTGACCTTCGGCGTATAACACCGAAATTAAATACTTGCAGTTACTTGGGTATGGTCCTGCCAAGTGCTTTATTAAGGAAGTTTGAGACTTGGAGAGATATTTGTGCAGAAAGTTTTTAAAACCAATGTTTTGGGAGGCTCAAGTCTTGTGGCTTTAGCTGTTCTATATTGCTAAAGAAATATAATATATCTTAAAGAATAATATATTGCTAGAGAAAGATAATATATTGCTAAAGAAAGATAATATATCTTAAAGAATAAGATGGGAAACCTGGAAGAAATAATTAACTAGAAAATTTGTGAACAATCTGAAAAAATAAAAAATAAAAAATAAAACTTACCCTGCAGCTTATCATTTATGTGAAGCTCAGTTTGAAAATTGAAACAGTGGAACATGGCCCTCAGTTCGCCGTTTTATGAAGTCTAAGTCATACCATCATAGTGGTCTTCATTTCATGTTTTTGAAAACATAACTTAATCGCATAATTTTCACGAAATTTCTGAAACATAGTTTGTGCAAATGTTACAATACCGAGTTTTGAATTGGGTTTGTGGACTTTAAGAGTTACCTTACTTTAAGGCAGGCTGGAGAATGATCCACAGAAGTACCTTTAATAAAGTATAATATAAATGTCTTAGTTTTTAGGTGTACGAATTATGTTTTTAAGAAGGAATGTCTAAATCTCAATTTCTGTTTTCTTGCTACACCATGTGCACTTTGTCACTTTTTATTGCTTGTTTTAGGATTTCGAAGTTCGGGAGTTAGTGATTTCTGTTGCTGGAAGACTGTCTGAAAAAAATCCAGCATATGTTCTTCCAGCACTCCGACGCCATCTGATTCAGTTGTTAACTTATCTAAAACAAAGGTGGTGTAGAAAGATTTTAATTTATTGAATCTTTTTGGATACTTTTATTCATATGCTATGATAATATAGTGCTGTTTTATTTTTTCCTTTACCTTCCTATTTCTTGAGCATGTCATTTATTGGCATCAATGTCTGTGTTAGCAGTGCAGATAGCAAATGTAGAGAAGAAAGTGCAAAATTATTGGGTTGCTTAATTCGTAACTGTGAGAGACTAATACTCCCATACATTGCTCCAGTACACAAGGTTCAGTATTTACTTTCCTGCTCATGGTTTTATCGAGTATTTCACTTTAACTCATGTAGTTGTTCAACATTTCAGGCCCTTACTGCAAAACTCTCTGAAGGAACTGGGGTCAATGCTAATAATGGCCTTATAAGTGGAGTTCTTGTAACTGTTGGGGATCTTGCTAGAGTGGTAGGTGTCTCCATTAGAATTTTGCTTTTTCATTGCATTTCATCTCTGTGCTACTTTATTGTTTAATGTGCTCTTTGTCAGTATGTAAGCTGACTTAATATTTGATTTACTTTAGACAGACCTTTGATCCCCAGCTTATTTCTAATCTAATACGAGTTTCTGTTTTATATATGTTTAATGTGGTTCCTAAAACTGTTTTGGATGTGTAAAATGTATTTTGTGCAAGTTGGTTGGTTTTTCTGTTTCTCTTGTTATGTTTGCATCACTTGTGCTCCATCAGAGCCTTAGAACATCATTTGCCTAAGTTGTTTTTAATAAATAAATACTCTTTTACTGTCTTTTGATAATTTGCAAGATACAACTGTTATGGCCTTCATCGTCTACAAATATTTGCCTCTTATTATCAATTGTAATGTGGGACTTTTTTCCCCATAAATGCGAGTTTATGAGATTTATGCAATATTGGGGAGGATGGGATTGGAAATATTTCTTCTTTCTTAAACTAGCTGCCGTAATTTGACCACCACAAATGCGTTTAGGTAAAAACTGCAGATACCAGTATTCCTAAGACTTACCACTTTAATGTCTTTTTCAATTATAAAGTAACCGTGATGCAGACATCATTGGATCCATCAGGATCTATTTTTATCGTTATGTGACCCTATTTATTTTATCGCTATTGGACCTTATCATTTATGTTTTCTATTTATTATTGTTATTGGGCTTGTAGTAGTGCGTTTGCCCAAGTCCGTTAGATTTTCGCTATTTATTGGTTTTTTCATTGTTATTGGAACAGTTGATGAATATGATGAAATTAAAAGTGGCTTGCAGCCCGTCTCCTCCCTTCCCCTCTTCTTCTAGCTTCTTCCCCCTCCCTTGCTTCTTCCTCTTCTGCTTCATTCTTCTTCCTTCTCGTTTGATAATTAATTCTCTATTTGTCCTGCATCAAATTTGGTATCAAAGCTAAACCTAGATTCCATTGCAATACAAGACCCAAACATCTGGCACCATCGGTTTCTCCTAAATCACCAAGAACCAAAACTGGCCGTCCATAGTTCCCAAACCCGATCGTCGACCCTCAACGTCGAAAACTCCAACCATCGTTACTGCCACTACCCATATTTCCAATTACACAACAAGAACCAAAATCGGTTGTCGACCTTCTCTATATTCGCCAACTGCAACCCCAACTCAACCTCTCTATGTTGACCAGAAAAAAAACCTGCCTACACACCGCACCTTCATCAACCCACCAAATTCGCTTGCTGCTACACCTCATCTACAATACCCAATAGGCAATTACCTACCTGCCTTTATTACTAGTACCCACCATGAACCCGATCGCCGTCATGTGTTACCAACAATCAACAACCCACAAATTATTCACTAAAGCCGAAGCCTCAACCTACGATCACGCACAAAAATCGGAAACCTCCAACCCCGAACTCGCTGCCCCACTTATACCTGCCGCCAAACACAGTAGCTGCCATTGCCGGTTCGCCATCAATAAACCGCCTCTTTTTCAGCCGACACTAGTAAAGGGATGAGTTGCAGAGGCGGCCTCAGGCCCTCAATTGGTGTGTTTTGGTTAGATGGTGTTGACCAATGATGGAGAAATTTGGTGCTTCCTTGCTCGTTGGATAGTTCAACCTGATGTAGATCATATTCTTGGGGACAATTTGTAACTGGCGTTGGCATCATTTGCCGAGTTTCGATATTTGGTTCTTACGAAAGATCGTCCCCCGTAGTCGAAGTTTATCTACTTGACATGGTCGAGTTTTCTCCCATCCCGAAGGAGTTGATGCAGACATCATTGGACCAATCATGATCTATTTTTATCGTTATTGGACCTTATTTATTTTATTGTTATTGACCTTATCATTTATGTTTTCTATTTATTATTTTTTTGGACTTGTAGTAGTGGGTTGGCCCAAACCCGTTAGGGTTTCGCTATTTATTGATTTTTTCTTTGTTATTGGAACAGTTGATGAATATGATGAATTATAGAGTAGCTTGCAGCTTGTTTTCTCCCCTCTTCCTCCCCTTCCCTTCTTCTTCTAGCTTCTTCTCACGGCTTCTTCCCCCTCCTCTGCTTCTTTCTCTTTTGCTTCATTCTTCTTCCCTCTCGTTTGATAATTAATTCTCTATTTGTCCTGCATCAGACCGATAGCCCTATCTTTCTCTTTTCAACCCATCACGGGTGCGTAAGGTTGGAACATGTCTTCCATCTTGAACACTATAACTTCTTTTAACCAGGGGAATGTTGATATGGGTAGAAAACGTTTGTTGGATTAACCCGTGGATTGTTTGGTGGAATTCACTCTTATGATATATTCTTGTTCATGCTTGAGAGAATGGAAGAGAAGTTGTTGGATCTTCACTCTTCTCTTCGTTTCCATGTTCAGGGTGGCTTTGCCATGCGGCAGTACATTCCAGAACTTATGCCAATGATTGTTGAAGCGTTATTGGATGGAGCTGTTGCTGCAAAACGTGAAGTGGCTGTTACAACTCTAGGTCAAGTGGTACAAAGCACAGGGTATGAATTTCTTTTGATTTTTTTTTTTTTTTATCCTTTTTTCCTTAGGGTTTTTCTTTTGTTTTAAATGCTCGAGTGTTGGAGGTCGATGGTTACTTTATTAATGAGTCGTGCAACATTTTGGCTCCGATATTTTATTCAAATAGACAAAGCAATAATACCTTGATTTGTTTGCTGAAGTCACTATTCTCTAGAAGCTTTCTATAGTCCAGTAGCACAGTCTTCACGGACTGTTATCTGATTATTAAAAAATCATTGAAGATAGAAAATTTATTGACAAAACTTCGTTTGGATGGTTTCACAGGTATGTTATAACTCCATATAATGAGCACCCACAGTTACTTGGTTTACTTCTAAAACTGCTTAATAGTGAGCTAGCATGGTCCACAAGACGAGAAGTTTTGAAGGTAGCTGAAATCAACTGAATGACCTAGATTTTCTTTAGGATAATATTTTTCAAATTATGCTTGTTGATTTATAGGTTCTTGGGATAATGGGTGCTTTAGACCCCCACATGCAAAAGCGCAATCTACTAAGCTTGCCAGGGTCCCATGGCGAAGTTGGCCGTGCAGCCAGTGATCCTGGTCAACATATTCGGTCAATGGATGAACTACCAATGGATCTTTGGCCATCATTTGCAATGTCAGAAGATTATTATTCCACAGTGAGACTTGAATCTTAACTCTGAACTTACTAAGCAAGTAGAGCGACTTGAATTTGAAATCAAAGACTCTACTTGTGCTTTTTTTAAAACCTCATTTTAATTCAGGTTGCAATAAGTTCTCTCGTGCGGATTCTTAGAGATCCTTCACTGTGTAGTTACCACCAAAAAGTGGTTGGATCTCTCATGTTCATTTTCAAGGTTAGTTCAATGTTGGGAATGATCAACTTATAGCGATGATAGTTTTTGTTCTATTAGCAATAATTCTTATGGAGCGCTTCCTGTTTCTTCTCCAACTTCTTTTCGTGTCATATTTTCTTTATGATCATTTATGCTATTGTGCATGGATTTTAATTTTGTTTTATTTCTTATGCGAGATAAGTCAATGGGTCTTGGCTGCGTTCCTTACTTGCCCAAGGTCAGTATATATTTCCTTGCAATGATAATAATATGATATATTTCCTTTTCTAACGTGAAAGAGGTGCTTATCATGTGAACATGCTTCTACTAAAATATATTTTTTCAAAGGCTAGAGTTTCAGTATTCTAAGGTCTGAAGCGAAGTATCCAAAAAAAAGCCTGTGTTAGGAAACAGGTATTCATTATGCAGTCTTCATTGGTGACTGGAGAAGGAGGACTGATATAAGATTGTTAGACCAAGTTTCCAGGGGAAAAAATAAGATAGATGATACACGAGGATAAATGAAAATGAAATTTATGCACCAAATACATTCTTATTAAATGAATTTGGGATGAATAACTTGCCGTTTTATGGATCTTAGAAAATGTAAGTCTTCTATGTATGTATATCATGGTATGTCTCCGAGTTCTTGGGAGGCAATTTCTCTTGGCTTCCAAAGTATCCTCGGGTATCAATCCATGTCAAGAACAAGCATGACCCGATTAGCTGGACAAAATGAAATTCACAATCTTCTTTCACTCCCCTAGTTAAAGATTGGAATTCTTGATGTATCTTCTATGCAACACTGCCTACTTCCTAGCTCTGCCACTGCCATCCAACGTTTTGTTGCAATTGAACTAGTTTTCCAAGCTTTTCAGTAGTTTCTTCCATCTCCAATTTTTTTATTTTTTTATTTTTATCTGTGCAACAGTTTTTAAGGGTCTAGCAACTTTCTCACCTACTGGGATGATAATGAGACTGAAGCTCCTGGTCATAATGGAAGAAATGAAAATTTCGGCAAAATACTAGAAATTTCTGATGTTTGATATTTATTGTTAGGATTATACTGGGATTTGGTTATGAAATTTTAAAAGTGGCTTTATTTTATTTATCTTAAATTTGAATGATGCCTACTGCCATGGTGATAATCTAGCTCTGCACTCATTCCATCTTCAGGTTCTGCCTGATCTCTTTCATATGGTTCGTACATGTGATGATGGTCTTAAGGAGTACATTACATGGAAGCTTGGAACTTTGGTTTCTATTGTGCGCCAGGTGCTTGCTTATGGTGGATTTTTTTTGTCATATAGCTAGTCATTCCTTATGACATCCTTTATAAACGATTCTTGTGCATGTACAGCATATCCGTAAATATCTGCCAGAGTTGTTCTCTTTGATAGCTGAATTATGGTCATCCTTCAGTCCACCTGCTGCTAACCGATCTGCTCATGGATCTCCAGTAATGAGCTTTTATGGACTAATTGTTGATGGTTTATTACATTATGTAGACGATTGATACAATATTATGGTTTTCTGGACTTGTGTTATTAGATCCTGCATCTGCTTGAGCAACTTTGCTTGTCACTCAATGATGAATTTAGAACTCATCTCCCTATTATTCTTCCATCCTGCATTCAAGTCCTCAATGATGCCGAACGGTTTAATGACTACACTTATGTCATTGACATTCTCCACACTCTTGAAGTTTTTGGTGGTTGGTATCTGTTGTTAGGTCATTCTCTATGCTTCATTAGTATCTTATCACATGGCTTGAAATCTCTTAACTCGATCACTGCAGGGACATTGGATGAGCATATGCATCTACTTCTTCCTGCATTTATTAGATTGTTTAAAGTGGATGCTTCGGTAGATGTGCGGCGTGCTGCTATTAGGACCCTGACAAGATTAATTCCTTGTGTGCAGGTCAGTATTGAAATTCTTATCTGTTTTCGTCTGATTAGAAGGCATTAGAAAAATATATCTAAAATTATCCATCACTTCTTATTCCTTTTGTATTCACCAGGTTACAGGTCACATATCAGCTTTGGTGCATCACTTGAAACTTGTATTGGATGGGTCAGATTTCCCCCTTGATCCTTAACACAAATGCATTTTGAAACTCGCTTTAAAGAAACTGAAAATCTCTTCCCTTTGAGGACACTCGACCTTGGACACCATAGACTTGTCTTTGCCATGACTTTACACCTAAAAGAGTTGATCAGCACTCGATCAATTTTCTTTTAGAACATTGTTGAGCGATTGACAGTAATGTGTTAGATGGTGGCACGTGTGGTCTGCTATCAGCATACTGCTTTGCTCTTTTAGATTTCCACATAATGGAAGCCAACTACAGATATAATTGTGCATAAAAGAAATTCCTTTATCATTCATAGGTAACTATGTTTTCTTTTGATGAAAAATAATTAATTATTAGAAGGAAAGAAGTACATAATAGAGGACAACGTGTTTTCGATTACATAGAAAACAGAAGAATATATGGAAATCAGACAGCCAATGCTATCCTAGCATGTTGTGCATCTTTTAAAGCTTAACTGCTGATATGGAAATCTGCCTCGTCTAAAATGAAGATAAGATTAGAACTTTTACACTAGAGCATTCAGATGTCAATTTGTGATCATGAGATGTTATATACCTGTCAGTTTGTGGTCATCTGATGGTATACTTCCACGAACTCTTATCGTCCCGACTACCTCCAAATCCCCAAGACTGTAAGCAGAAATTTAGGCAAGGATGCAGCTGGAACTCAGGAATCCTTAAAAATATCAAACAATCTCCTCCAAAGATGCTTGGCAAATGTACAATGCTAAAATAGGAAAAAGTGTTTCATTGCTCTCCAAGCTTTTGACAAATATTAAAGGATGGGGATGTGTTGGGTATTCTTTCTCATGACAAATATATGCCCTAAAATGTTCATTCCTTGAATGAACACACAGATCATTTGTAGATAAAAAAGAGGGATTCATTTGATATAATTAGACAGAGTTTTTTAAGATAGAAAAAAAGTTTTATATCTGTTATTTACCACATGATAAGTCATTGCAAATTTCTGGTAAAACCTCTATTAGCTGAATTCTACCAGCCATAGTTGTCCCATCTTCTTATACTAAGTATCTGTTTTGCAGAAAAAGTGATGAGCTTAAAATTGATGCTGTTGATGCGTTATGCTGTTTAGCTCATGCTCTTGGGGAGGACTTCACTATTTTCATTCCATCCATCCATAAGCTTTTGCTGAAGCATCACCTACGAGTATTTTTTTTTTATCTTGATATGTTTCATCTCGCTTTCATTTCTATTTGTCGAAGTTCTGTAGTTTGTAATTTTCATCTATATACTTCATTTCTGTCTACCAGCATAAGGAATTTGAAGAAACTCAAGGTCACTTGCAGAAACGGAAGCCATTGATCTTGGGGAATACAGCTGCTCAAAGACTAAGTCGGCGGCTTCCTGTGGAAGTTATTAGTGATCCTTTAAGTGATGCAGAGAATGATCATCGCAAAGGGGGAACAGACATGCAGAAACAACATAAAACTCATCAGGTACTTTATTTTTTTACCTATGAATAGCTTAAACAGTTAGGTAAATGAGCCATTGCAGATAACCTACTTTGACTTGCCTAAGAAAGTATTCCGTTTGATGATTATGAGCTGTTTGAGTCAATTATTGAACATTAAATGCTTTCCAACCACAGTATATTACTCAGTTCCTTATTCGTTCTTATGACTTTTAAAACGAATAAAACGCAGTGTTTTGTGCCTATTACTAATCCCAGGACCTGCTTTTTTTGGAGTTTCCAATTGCATCAAGAAAATGAGAATATTTATCATGACGCTTCCTGACGATATGCTCAGAAAAATCAGTCTAATACATCGACGACGCTGGAAGTCCTCATGAATAGTACGAGTGCTAAGAATACGAACTTGTGACGTGGATAATGAACTTTGGTTCTTTTGTACTTCTTAATAATACATTTACTGGATAAAATTTTTGAAAGTTAAACCACCGTAGGTATATTGTTAATGTGGTCCTTTTGATTTCCTTCCCCCCCAAACCCAATTTGATTACTGTGACTAAGATGATTAACATATGATTTGGTTCCCTATAAGATTGTTCGACTTGTTCTCTTTTTCCATTTTTCATAAAAAAGAGACCTGGACTATTAAGTAGCCGGTGCAATTTCCATACAGGTTAACGATGTTCGATTGCGGACTGCTGGAGAGGCTTCTCAGCGCAGTACTAAAGAGGATTGGTCAGAGTGGATGAGGCATTTTAGCATTGAGCTTCTGAAGGAATCACCTTCACCGGCTTTAAGAACTTGTACCAAACTTGCACAAATGCAGGTATCTATCAGGGATTCTTACATTTATCTTGCTGGCCACCTCCATCCCACCCTCTCCTCTCCACCAAACCCATCAATCCCAACCCAACAGGCAGGCACAGTTTTCCTATTATCAGGTTTCTAATATTGTGCTTTTGCAGCCTTTTGTTGGGAGGGAGTTGTTTGCAGCTGGTTTCGTTAGCTGCTGGTCACACCTGCACGAGTCTAGTCAGCGGCAGGTAGTAAGAAGTTTGGAAATGGCATTTTCCTCTCCAAACATACCTCCAGAAATACTTGCTACACTTCTGAACTTGGTATGGCTGCTTTTCATTTTTTACCTTAAGTAGAGAATTCTATACATCTTCACACTTGCATGGCCTTTCAGAAATGTGGTACCTATGCTGTTTAGGGTTTCGGGGATTGGGTATGAAGTTATTCATTGAAAAGGTCTATTCCCTAGGTTGGTTCACTTGACAATGTGGGCTGTAGATGACTAAACCAAGTATAAATTTGAATTTGGAGAATTTTAACAACTCGGACCAAACAAATTTAATTTCACGCAGTTTTGTTGTCATGGCCATGGGAAATATTCATTGGGTACTATGGCACGAAGATTTCATCGTCAAGCTGTGTAACATTTGATGGAAAAGAAATTTATTTTTAGCTTTATGATTTGCTTTTATGAAAGTAACGCTTGAAATGGTTGTAGATAGTGAAATCTAAACCATAGGTGAAAGTCTTTCCTGAATGTGTGACTGATATTTGCTTCTGCTGATCAGTATGCAAAATGACTTTTCCAGGCTGAGTTTATGGAACATGATGAAAGACCCCTTCCTATAGATATCCGTCTACTTGGTGCTCTTGCAGAAAAGGTTGGCTTTTCCTGAAGGAAATTTTGGGAAATCTACTTAGAACTATGCGTCTACACTACTTTGTGCACAAAATCCTTTTATTCCTAAACACTTTTTTTTTTCAGTGTCGTGCATTTGCAAAGGCTCTGCACTACAAAGAGATGGAATTTGAAGGCACACGCTCAAATAGGATGGAAGCAAACCCTGTTGCGGTTGTCGAAGTACTCATCCATATAAATAATCAATTACATCAGCAGGAGGTCATTGTTTTTTAGTGTGCGCTTCATATCCTCAAACTTAATTCGCAAAACAAACCATATCATTGGCTGGGTTATTTTTCTGTGTCTAGGCTGCAGTTGGGATATTGACCTATGCTCAACAACATTTGGGAGTTCAACTGAAGGAGTCATGGTACCTCTGCTATCCCTTAATTACAACATTTCCTTCTCAAGAATAAAATTTGATATGCGTGTGGTTCAATTACTATGAAAATCCCTTTTATCATATAAACTGCTGCATCAAGGTATGAAAAACTTCAGCGATGGGATGATGCTCTCAAAGCTTACACTGCCAAAGCCTTGCAAGCATCAACTCCACATCTTACTTTGGATGCAACTCTAGGTTTGTATCTCTATTCACACTTGAGAACTAAGTGAAAGCTATAGCCATTTTTTTTTTTTTTTGCCAAAATGCATTTTAGAATAATGTTTTGTTGGAGAATGTGTGATAAAAAAGTAAAGAAAAGTTTTCGATTTACGTGTAAAATTATTTTATAAAAGAATATGTGGTTGAAAATGACTTGAAAAAAATGAGGGGTTCTCTTCGTGTTTCAATTTTTCGTTTTTCGTTTTGAATTTATTTTGGATTTTGTGTTTTGAGTGTCCATTTTGAGATTATTGAAAATGTGTTCTTTTTGTCATTTTAAAAAATTATTTTCAAAAATAAAAGTGGAAGATTTGTTCTTCTTGCCCTCTCTTGCGTCTCTCTCTCTTCTTCCCCTCATCTCTGTCGTCTCTCTCTATCGTCTCCCTCGCAAGGCCGCTGGTGCCGAAGACCAAGGTGGAGCTGTCGTGGTGGTCGATGGTTTTGGGTCGCGGTTGTGGCTGTGGTGGTGGTGTGTGACGGGTTTTTTCCTTCTGATGTTGTGGCGATGTCGCGGCGGTGGTTTTGGGTCACGACGTCTACGATGGTTGTGGCTTGGCACTGGTGTGCACGGTTTTTTTTTCTTTTGCTGTTGTGGCGACGTTGCCGGTGGTGGTTTTGGCGATGCAACGATTGCGGTGGTTTTTGTGGGCGGCGTAACTAAAAACAGGCAAAACGCGATTTGAAAATTCTGATTTGGTTTTAACTGAAAACACCCGAAACGACATTTTTCACGTTTTCGGTTTTCTTTGTAAATTTTAAACTCATTTTCGGAAATTCGGTTTTGAAAATAGGTAAATAAACCCGTTTTCACTATTTTGGAAAATTGAAAACAGAAAATGGGATGAAAACGGCAAGGAGAACAACTGAGTTTTTGAAAAAATGGGAGCTGAACATACTCATAATGTATTACTTTTTCTTGAATGCTAAAATGTTTTACTTTTTCTTGAGTTCATGTTTACTGCATGTTTATTCCTCGTAACAATTTCAAGACAAAAGGATAAGCTGACAGTGTCATCAGAAATGTAGAAATGTTGATCTGGTTACCTATTGCATTTCCTTGTCAATTAGTGCAGTTGTTTAAAGTGACAACGTTGTGTTTATTTATATAGCTACATCACAAGTGGCCGAAGTTTTTTCTTAGTAGTAGTTAAGTACTTCCATTTTTTCTTAGGGCACATGGTTTGTTGAGTGTTTTTGAGAATTGTTTGGTCCGATACGACATGACACAACACTCGTGAGACTCGGACATGCTACTTTAGTAAGGGTGTCCATGCTTTATTTGTATTACACTTTAAGTACTTCCATTTTAATATATAATTAGTTTTACACTATATTACGGAGTCCAGCGTACTCTATGTTGCTCGGACTCTACATTTTTTAGGAACTACTTGGGTCGGACACACAACATGGATAAGGATATGAGATCCTTCTCGAATCCTTTAAATTAGAAGAAGATCGTTTATACCTTTTTTTTGTTATTTTAGTATTGTAACTTTTAAATTGTATTTCAAAATTCTAATGAAGTATTACAATTTACAATTTAATTTGTTATATATTTACAACTAAGCATATATAATATTGTCTCTCCAAGAAATTCATGTAAAATTATCTCTATATAAATTTCTAAAGTAATTTTGAGTTTATAAGACGTACCCGTGTACCTATATCTAAATTTGAGATCCTCCTTAGCCGTATACCCATATCCTTGATTTTTGGAAAAAAAGATCCGACTCCTAGATGTGTATTAACACCCTCCTCCTAGCCAAGCAACATATATTTTGCTAGATCTTTTCTTCTTTGCCCTAATTTTAGAATGAATTATTTGACATCTTGTTGTCAAGTGCTGGGGGGTTATTAATGGTACTTACTGAAGCTCCCTCTGTGATGAATCCATGCTTTATTTTCCTTTATAACTTTTGGTCTTCAGAAATGATAATTTATTTTCTTTCATTTCTGTGCTTCTGTTAGGGCGGATGAGATGCCTTGCAGCTCTTGCTCGGTGGGAAGAGCTTAATATTCTGTGTAAGGAATATTGGACACCTGCTGATGCAGCTGCTCGACTGGAGATGGCACCAATGGTTTGTTTTTGGCTTTCAAATAATAGATACTCTAGAAGAGCTATGAAAAATATGTTACCTTTCCTTTCCAAACCACCTTTAAATTCGAATTCTTCTTCCATACATGGAAGCTTGTAGTAACTTAACAATGATTAGAACACTGAAACCAAATACATTAAATATTTTGGCGCCTCAGTTGAAAATAATGACAAGCAACTTTTATTCGCTTTTACAAATTAAACAACTATTGTAAGTTTTTTTACTGCAGTTGCCCCACTATTCTTACTTTTCTTTATGATACCCTTGATTCTAAAAGCCCATTCAACAACTAGAGGTGATAATGTTTGTGGACTGATGGAGTGTTCAATTTCATTTCCGTCGATTCCTTAACTAAGTGCCTGTTGTTATTTACCCAGGCTGCTACTGCTGCCTGGAACATGGGTGAGTGGGATCAGATGTCAGAATATGTTTCTCGACTTGATGATGGAGATGAAACCAAACTTCAAGTTTTGGGAAATACTGCTGCTACCGGTGATGGTAGTAGCAATGGGACATTTTTCAGGGCTGTTCTATTAGTTCGTCGTGGAAAGGTATCCCATCAACTTATTTTCTTG
>CAIGRE010321596.1:0-14131 GCA_903798275.1 Fraxinus angustifolia subsp. syriaca
GATTAAGTAGGTTCCCAACAAGTTCAAGTTCTATAAAAAAACATAACAAGAAATAAACAAGAACCATCTTTCTAATCCTTCTTTTCACCCGCCTCAACTTTCGGTTTTTTAGCCGTAGCCTGTGAATACAAGAAAGTGCCAAATATGGCAATAGCAGATCCAAGTGCATTCAATGGCCTAACCGGATTCCTGAAGACCAAAACAGTAGCGATGATTACCACCACTCTCTTCATAGTGTTTCCAACCGAGAACGTAAGCGGGCTAATGTCGTCGAGTGCTTGGTACGACGATTGATTATATAGATGGTAAAACACTCCAGATAATATCACCCATATGTAAAATGTCAATGGTTTTCCAATACTTGCGATAGCTTTATCATATCCTGCAACCCATTGAGACCCTTCCACAAAAACAGCCACTGGAAATAGATAGAGTAATGAGATAATAGTAATCCAACCATACAAATTCAATCCATCGACTTCCTTGAAATTCTGCAAACTCTTTTTCGAGTAAATGTTTCGAAGTACAAATCCAACATTGCTTATCATAGCACCCCACAGTCCTCCAAAATTGAAAGAAACTTCAGTGACAGCAGCCAATGAGCAACCAAAAACAATTGGGAGAATTGAAAGCCACACTTTTAATGGATATGAATCACCAAGAAAAGATGAAAACACCACTGAAAAAACAGGCTCTGCTGATTTAATTACATGAGTGAAAGAAACAGCCACTTTTGAGAATGAAACACATGCTGAAATGTGGCCTATAGTGTGGAAAAGTGCAGGTCCAAGAAGTGCAACAATAAAGGACTTATTAATTTTGGGGCAAGGCTGAAGCTTTAGAGACCATAGAATAAACATCCAAACAGATCCACAAAACAGCTGAAATGATGCAAGAAGCCATGGATATGGGAAAATATTCAACACCTTTTTATTATAAACGTTGAAAACTATGTTCTGAAAGTACCATAGACCAAAAATAATAGCTAACTTCAGATTCTTGTTTGGCTTTGAAGCTTCAATTTCTCCATCTGGGCTGGCTTCTTGTGGGGATCCAGAGGCTGCTCTGGCTGAAAATCTTGAAGAGAATCCAAAAGGGGTTGTCAATATTTTTCCAAAATCTGATCTTGATTTGGAGATCTGGCACAAGGGTTCTTCAGAATGCCTAAATAAGACCCCAGTATTAATTTTCGAAGTGGGTTTTTTAAATGGATGAAAGGCGAACTGTGGATTTTTGTGCCTGTTCACAAGATTTGGATCCAAAAGTGAAGCATTTATGGGATACTTATGACTGGATTTAGAGAAAGTGATATTTGAGGAAGGAAAAAGATTCAAAGACAACATTTTTAGAGTAAAAAGAGAGAAGAAGTCGAGGATTCCTCAGAGAGTGCAACTGAAAAGTGAGAAAGCCAGAAATTCGAGGGTTCTACGAAGAGTCGAAGTTGGCTACTCAATATCAATCTGGAGTGTTTTTTTCCTTTATTAACATATTTTTGGTTTTATTTATTTTTTGAAAAAATCTTTATTTTATTTATGACTATCGCACGTGTTCGAGACAAATAATAAAGAAGGGTAAGTAATCCTGGTTGGTAAGATTGTACTTAAAATTGTAGTAGTTACGTCATCATCTGAATCCATATATTGTACTTGCATAGTACATGTTTGTTAAAGCATATAATTACTTATAAGTGAATAGTTGGTATGCTGTCAAAATTTCTCATCTTTCCTTTGCCCAACATTTCATAGTGCCCGTCTCTTGGTATACCTATATTCTCATGTATGTAAATTTCAAATTAGGATCCTCTATTGTCCTAAACTTAGGTAACAATATTCTTCGTCAATTGAGTACAAAAGCAAACCCACTATTCCCCTGGAACTCAAGGATCACTAGCTATTTCAAGAAAGGTGAGGTGAACAATGCCCGCAGACTGTTCGATGAAATGCCTCAAAAGAACTTAGTGACTTGGAACTGCATGATTTCAGGGTATGCCAAAAATGGGATGGTTTGCGAGGCTCGTAAAGTCTTCGATTTGATGCCAAGTAAGAATATAGTATCATGGACCGCAATGTTAAGCGGGTACGCAAAGAATGGAAGATTAGAAGAGGCACGGAGATTGTTTGATGCGATTGAAGATAAGAATGTGGTTTGCTGGAATTCCATGGTTTCTGGGTATGTAAGTAATGGGAGATTGGAGGAGGGTAGGGCATTGTTTGATGTGATGCCAGTGAAAAATGATGTCTCTTTCGCGATAATGATTGAAGGGTATTTTCAATATGGAGTTATGAGGGAAGCCAAGAAATTGTTTGACGAATCTCTGAATAAAAGCGTGTTTCTATGTAATGCTATGTTGGCAGGTTATAGTGAAATGGGGTGCGTTGAGGAGTCATATGGTTTGTTTGTTAGAATGTGCAAACGTGATTTAGCTTCTTGGACTAGTATGATAAAATGTTTCTTCAGAGTGGGGGACATAGAGAGAGCTAGGAAATTGTTTGAGGAGATGCCCGAGAAGGATGTAGTGGCTTGGACTGCAATGATTCGGGGTTATTTGAATTATAATAAGATTGAGTTGGCACAAGAATTATTCAATAGAATTCCAGATAGGGATGTTATTGCATGGAACTCAATGCTTGTTGGCTTTGTTGAGAATGGAAAATTCCACGAGGCTCTTGATCTATTTACCAGGATGCCCGTGCGGGACATAGTTTCGTGGAATTCAATACTATTTGGATATGTGCAACAAGAAGATATGACCAGTGTTTACAAATTTTTTGAAGAGATGCCTAGGAAGGATGAAACATCATGGAACACTCTGATTTGTGGATACCTTGGCGAGGAAGCATTGGTTTTGTACATCCAGATGTTGCAAAACGGATTTAAGCCAAATCAGGTTACATTATCTACTGTGATATCTGTTTGTGGTGTTCATTCAATACAATTGTTTGGAAGAGGGATGCACAACTTTGTGGTCAAGAGTGGTTATGAAATTGACAGAATGATAACATGCTCATTGATTTCCATGTATTCTAGATGTGGCTTCATAAGTGAGGCTTATTCAGTATTTGATAAGATGATGAATCGCGATACTGTAGCATGGAATGCCATGATTGTGGCGCAAGCATATCATAATTCTGCTAAAGAAGCCCTTGATCTTTTTTCTCTCATGATTCAATCTGGATCACAACCCGACCATGTTACTTTTCTTGTACTCTTGACTGCCTGTGCTCATTCCGGACTGGTCAGTGAAGGCTGGGAATACTTCAGTTTAATGGAGCAGTGGAATCTGATACCTAAACCAGAGCACTATGCAACCATGGTTGATCTTCTTGGTAGATCAGGCTTGCTTGCTGAAGCTTTTGAGTTAGTCAAGAAATTGCCTGTGGATCTTCCAGCATATGCTTGGGAAACATTACTAAGTGCTTGTAGAGTCCACGAAAACTTTGAACTAAGCAATTTTATAGCTCGGAAACTTTTAAGCTCTCACCCTTCTAATGTCAGCATGCACGTGCTTCAATCAAATATATATTCTGTACATGGGATGTGGAAGGATGCGGCACGCATTAGAGCTATGTTGAAGCAACAACAATTAAAGAAAGAATTGGGATGTAGCTGGATTGAGATAAATGGTCACGTCTCTTGCTTTTCTTATAATGACAAATCTCATACTCAAAGCGAAGACATATACAGAGAGTTAGTGAGGCTTGCTGTAGTCGTTCAGGAGGTTGGGGCATAGATGCATTGAGGCTTCCTTTTCTGTTCTTTCTGAAAAGATCTTCATTGCATAACCTTGTGATCATATACATGCCATTAAAAAATAATCTGATGCATCTGCATAGAGTTTGGATTTTTCAGGACGACCCAATTCTGTGAATGCAAAATTGGTTGTCATGCACAATTCTTTTGAGGTCCATTAAAATGCTTATGCAAAGGCTGGCTCTTGGAGGAAAGCTCCCTGAGCTTTGTGAACAAAAGGGTAAGTTCAGAAGATAAAACTGATTTTTGCAAGTGGACTAGAAGCTGACAATGAGACTAAGTGTCTGAATATTTATCAGGCAAATGGTGAAAATCGTATAGACAAATCTCTAAACCATAGTTCACTTGTAACAAAAGCTTTCGTGGTTGCATGCCCATATGCAATCAAACAGGTAAATTGCTCATTTTCATCATACCTAAAGCTTCTTCTTTGGCTTGTAATGTTTATAATAACATTTGCAAATTGACATTGGTGCATACTACATACTCTTTCTTCCTCACAGTCTCCACCTGGTAGAATCAGACATAATTTAAATTTGTGCTTTGCTGCCACCTCAGCTATAGTTTGGGTGGATATAATTGCTGATGCTTTAAGGAGGTTACTAGGAGTCGTTTCATAATGAGTGTCTGAATGTGTGAAGTAGCGTGTTTCTACTAATAGCATGAGAATGCACGAGAACTCTTCCTGTGAATGAAAATATTGCCGTATAGTTTTCTTCTCTTTATTGGTTCCTATAAACATCGTATTTCAGTTTCTTTCTTTCTTTCTTTCTTTCTTCTTCTTTTGCAGTTCTCTATGTTTTGAGTGAGCCATCAGATGGTGTTTATCTTATTTTGGACTGTATCATGGAGAAAAAGCTCTTGAAGCCTGACAAAGAATAGATAGTTGAAAAATATTGTTGCAAGTTTAAACTGCAAAAAGCAGAGTTAAAGAGTTCGTGTTTGAGGGCAAATACAAGATCTTCGACATCTGCAAAAAAGGGCTTGTGTACGAGACAAGTTGCAGCAGTCATCATCTCATGGAAAGTTCTTACACAGGATCACAGAATGAAAACCTAAATAGTATGTGGATCTTTTATGGATATGCAAGTGTATACATTTGTAATAGGGTATAAAAGCCTTAAAAATTCCTATTTATTATTTGTTTGAATATTCAATTTCGTTGTAGAATTTTCAGATTTATTTTCAAATAACAATCTGTATCTATTTTCTTAGACTGCCAAGTTTTTGTCTCTATTTATACAATAAAAAAATAATAAGAACAAAGAAAAGAATAAGAACATGATGCAGGCCTGCAACTAGTAGGAGAGCACAATCAAGTCCTTTATCACTTAGGACCACATTTGGATATTCACACCAAGCACGATTCCTTTGGACCTTATTACGAGAATCTTAGGTCTATCCTTGTGTTCAAGAATTCTTTGCATCAGTTTATGTATCCATTATTAAACATGTAACATTATGATTGTGATTATCACCACATTTAATCCCAAGATTCAACACTTCTCTATTAATCATTCACATTTCAGTGTATCCAGGATTTTGCATATGCTTGGAGCAGTGTGAAGCGTGGAGGTCAAGCTTCAACCTATGCGAATCTAAGTGTAAAAAAATGTTTTATTTTTTTATTTTAATATTTTAATCCAATCTAAAAATTATTTAATAATTAAAGAAAAATGTTAAAAAGTGCACCTAAGCGACTAGGCTAGAAAAAAATAAAATAAAAAAAAAAAAGAAAAAAAAAAGCGCGAGCGAGGCATTTTGTGCCCTTTTTTTCACGTTTAGGCGTCGCTTTTTAGAACACTAGTTTTGTGCTTTATCTCAAGAGTTAGTTAATTACCCATTTCTCATATTGTCAAGATGTGACGGAAAGTCAATGGCATCTTACATTCTTGGGACGAGGCGGTAGATGAATTTTCCCACCCTGGTGGCTCTCATGGCCTTGACTATCCTCGCATTCCATTACAACCATGTCAAGATGTTCGTGTTTTCCATAGCTTAGAGAAATACTATGGTATGGGCACAAATGGTTGCACTCCTCACCATCATAACTGTCCTCATCTACCCATTGTATCGCCTCTAAATAGGACCATTGTTGCCGCAGCAATAAGCTTTCATACAAGTGTAGAGGTACGTTAGGAACCAAAATATCCATGAGAGCCAATCAAGGATTCAAGATCATAGCCACAATGGGAAACCAAGGCTGGGAAATGTTTGACAAGAAAACGTAGAGAAGAAAAGTTCCACCAGTTATTACACAGAGGCAGAGAAGGGAAGAGGTTAGAAGAAACCTGATGTCTCCTCTTCCACCCTCCATTATTCAAAAGGAATATCTCTTTTCTATTTTTTCCCTATTTTTTTTGTTGATTTGAGATGCATCTATTCAAAAATCTCTCTATATAAATGTACGTATGTACCATTGCAAGAATGAAACAATAGTAACGTCGAAAATGAGGGATATTTTACGATGTACAAATGAAATGAGGGATCTAGTTGAAAACAACTAAGTAATTTACAAATATATATTTATTATCATTGAATGATAGAGTATATGTTACTAAAAATGATAATACGAAATAAATGAATGGTGGATAAGTAAATAATAGTTTTGATGTTAAAATGGATTATAAGTTACTTTTAATGTTTCTCATAATTTGATGCCCTTAGTTTGAGAAATTAATTTATAAGTTAATAAAAAAAAAGTATTATAATGCATATTGTATAGGCTTCTATTACCATCATTTTACTTGAAAATTCTTCACGAGATGATGATAAGTTATGTTTCTGCGTCAAGTTTCACACACTTGCGCACCCAGTACTCTAATAATTCCCAAGATTTCTCATTTTTCCATAAACTGAACTCCTGCAAATCCATTAAAGAACTCAAACAAATCCATACTTTAATTATCAAAACAAGCCCATCACTCCGTACCCAACAAATTTTGTACACAAAAATCATATCTTTATCTACTTCCATATTACAATTTACAGATTTCAGCTACATTTATGCCCTTTTAGTGCGATTACCTGTCCCAGATATATCAGTGTATAACGATATTATTAAATACCTTTCAGGTTCAAGGAGTAAGAAGAGTTCTTCAATTGCATTGGTTTTGCATTGCGAATTGGTTGAAAAAGGCTTGTTTGGTGATAATTACACGTACCCTTTTGTTCTCAAAGCATGTGCCCAGTTGTGCGCGCTGAGAGAAGGGGAAATGGTGCATGCCCATGTGATTAAAAATGGATATGTGATGGATTTGTATGTGGTCAACACGTTGATGCGGTTATATGGGGTTTGTGGGAGAATTGGGGATGTTAGAAAGGTGTTTGATAAAAGTCCTCACTGGGACTTGGTTTCCTGGACTACTTTGATTCAAGGGTACGTGGATAATGGGTTATGGCAGGAAGGGGTTAAGGTGTTTTTTGATATGTGTGAAGCAGATTATCGAGCCGATGAGAAAATGATGGCTGTCGTGATTTCTGCGAGTGCTAAATTGGGGGATTTGAGCTTGGGGAGGAAGTTGCATGAGTATATATGCAATCAAGGGGTAAATGTTGATGTTTATGTTGGGAACTCAATGGTGGATATGTATTTGAAATGCGGTGATATCGAATCTGCTCACAAGGTTTTTAATCAGATGCCAGTGAGAAATGTGGTTTCTTGGAATTCTATTATTTTGGGGCTGGCAGAGAGTGGGGATTATGAAGAAGCCTTGAGGGTGTTCCGCAAAATGCAAAGAAAAGGAATTGAGCCAGACGAGGTTACTTTAGTCGGTGTACTCAATTCATGTGCTAATCTCGGGGTACTTGAATTGGGGAAGTGGATTCATGCTTATGTGGATAAAAATCAAATTGAAGTGGACGGGTTTATTGGCAATGCTCTAATCGATATGTATGCGAAGTGTGGAAGCATAGATGACGCCCTCGAGGTATTCGAAGATATCAATCGTAAAGATGTTTATACATATACCACCATCATCGGAGGGTTAGCCATGCACGGGAAAGGGGAAACAGCGCTTAAGCTGTTCTCTGAGATGTGTGAACGCGGCATACAGCCAAACAAGGTGACATTCATTGGAATTCTGACAGCATGCTGTCATGCAGGACTTGTGGACGAAGGCCATAGGCATTTTGCAGAAATGTTTAAGTTGTATAACATAAAACCTCAAACCGAGCACTATGGCTGCATGGTCGACCTTTTGGGTCGAGCAGGGTTGATAAATGAGGCTGCTGAGTTTGTCGAAAACATGCCTATCAAGCCTGATGTGCTGATTTGGGGATCATTGCTTGGAGCTTGCAGGATCCATGGGAAACTTGACCTTGCAGAAAGAGTCATGGAGAAGTTTGTAAAGTTAGAACCTGAAGAAGATGGTGCATACGTACTCATGTCAAACATTTACGCGGCTGAAAAGAAATGGAGTGATGCATTTCAGCTGAGGAAAAGAATGAAAAGAGGTAAAATGAAGAAAAGCCCTGGATGCAGCTCAATTGAATTGGATGGCATTGTTTATGAATTTCGTCGTGGGGATAAAGCACACTTAAAGTCGAAAGAAATATATATGTTGCTTGATAAAATGAAACACAATTTATATGATACAGAACACTTGATAGATAACTCTGTATATTTACAGTAGACAATTGATGATGATAGACAAATGGTTCACTTCATAATGATACAGAAGGATAAACCCACAATTATCACTCTGTTTTGGCAGATAGGATGAGTTTACTAATAACACATTTGCACATAGTAAAAGGGGTGGAATGTAAATCATTATGTACATGTGGCACAACCGTTTTATTAAAGAATAATGATACTTGTAAATAACGGTTTACACACAGACGAGGTGTCAAAAATAGGTAAGTAATTTTTTTTTAATTTTTAATTTTTTGAAAAAATTCTGATCCAATCAATATTTCAACATATCATGTGTGTGTAAAACTATTACATAAATCATTATGTACATCTAACACAACCGTTTATTAAAAATCATCATAATCATTACATGGTTTAGAGAATGATACAATCAACTATTTGTCTCTTAATCAACATATTTTAGTAAAGGAATCGGCAGGGAAAAGTCTAGCATAAAAAGACAATTCTTGATACATCCTCGAGTAGTTTAATCAAGTTGCGACAGCAATGTTGATAATGAAATATATTATTATCAATTTAATTATATAATTAAATAGTAGAAATGAAGACTAATCCTAATCAATTTTAAAAATTAATGAGGGGTTATTAGCATAACAAATGAGGAACCAACCAAGTCTCAAAATCTTGACAACTGGCATAGATTTTCCAACAAATCTTGACATAAAGAAACCAGTTGTTGCAGTACAGAAGACAGCCTGCAATATAAAAATTGTATCCATAATGAGAAATCAATTGGCACCTCAAAAAATTGCAACATCATTGAATACAACGTCAAATATTTACATATGCCCATCTTAGTAACTGCCGCAAGAATATACTTTTGACATGACACTACAGACATATCATACGAATATGATGCATCCTCCGTAATTTTCTTCTGCTGGCATAGGAAAAGATCAAGATCAAAAACTGATGATAATTGATTTTTCAATGCCGAGCCCTCCGATTTCGCAGTCCTATTCTGCTCCCGATATCTCTAAACATTCACACTCGTTGTTCCACTCCGGTGTGCACAAGTCCCTGCTCTAGGCTGGCTCCATGGCTACGGCCTGGCCAAAGCAACTCGGCGACTTTATCAAGAGAAAAGTCAGTCCTTCGTCCAAGAATACAGGGCCGACTGAAGATAATCTCCAAGAGTTTAATAGCAGAAACGCAATTCTTGAGACAAGGTACTCTACATGCAGCCCTTATTACAAAGGCCTAACAGATTTTTCACTTGATATCAATAGAGGAAAGCAGTCAGGATCCAGTCCTGGAAGAGAAAGCCATGCAGCTACTTTTGTCAGTTCTGCTTCCAAATCAAGTTTTGTAGTCAAGGTGCAAAAAGGGAGTACTTCTAGCTATACTGGGAAAAACCATGAAAAATCATCTTCATCATCGAGTTCTTTCTGGAGTAAGAGCATAGGACACACTCATGCTGTGACTTCAGATTCAACATCCTCGAAAGCAACTGCTACGGGCATGATAATAACAAAGACGAATGATTCAGAATTGGAGCGGAAGACAGTCAGTTTGACCACCCAAAGGAATGAAGATACTACTGGTTTATCAAATAAGAAGCCCTTGAATGAGAGAGAACAAGAACTAACAGCCACCATTCTGTCGCCAACTTCACCGCCGAAAATATCATCACTAACTATACGAGACACGCTTTTGCCATCATCTCCATCACTACAACTACTAACACCACCTATGGCAGCAGCTCAAACTCCAGCAACTGAAGATTGCCCACCACAAATATCATCACAAACTACACAAGACCCGATTTTTCCACCGTCTCCACCAATACAACTACCACCACCGCTTGCACAAGCACCACCTGCGGCAGGAGCTCAAACTCCAGCAACTGAAGACGTCGTTTTAAAAAATGAAGAAACGAATAGAACAGGAAATGATAGAAAATATGTATGGGCCGATAACTATAGGCCCTTTTATTTGAAAGATTTTCTGTGCAATCGAAGAAGAGCACTTTGGCTACAAGATATGGTAAGTAAATTTTGTCATTTCTCTTATGCTTTGACCTTTTTGACTACTATGAAAACGGTTCCTACTGTGTTATTTTTGCAAGCAGGTTAAAGCAGAAGAATGTGGTCACTTCATTTTTGAAGGACTACCAGGAGTGGGAAAGAAAACTATGATTTGGGCTTTGCTTAGAGAAGCCTTTGGAGTGGACAACGTACAGGTGAATTCTACAAACTATAGACGAATAATATAGCTATCTTGATTATCATAATTTGCAGAAATAATATGCATCAAACAGAAATCAAATTCAGGATTGATAGAAGTGTTGCAAATTTCTAGCATAAAGTGAATTCTTAACAATATTTATCATCCATAAGTTGTAAAAAGTAAAGCGGCTATAGAGCTTGTTTTATATCTAAAGGTTCAGTTGGTTGTAGGCCTGTAAATAACTAGCTAAATTGACAAGTTGAAAACAAGCTAGTTAAGTAAAAGCCTTCGCCTTCGCCTTCATCTTATATCCCACTTTTTCTTCCTGAACAATTATAATTTCTACTTATCTTCATGCATGTATCATCAACCATTAAATTCTAGCCAACATCAATTACTCACTATACCATTCTTCCACACTATTCCGTAGAAAACCATCAACATAAGGTCAAGTTTGTCAATTATTCTGTTATAGAACTCAAAATTAGGTAGCTAAAATCAAGTTTCTCTTCATTAACATAGAAAAATGTATAGAAGAAAGTCTTAAAATTACGTTATAACCACATATGCATTTCCCTTGAATAATAACTGGAGCAATATTGATATGGGCATTATTGTGTGTCACAGATAGTAGTCCTTCCCACTTTTATAATTGTATAAATTGATATTGTATATTACATAATCTTATCGTACATGAATGAACTTTGTAAACGATAGTGTCTTTAGATGCTGTAAAAATTAAAATTCTTTGAATATCCCAGATTGATGTCCAAGCACACTTTCCACATATAATTTTATAGTTACTGATAATTTTTTATTTATTATCAACAGGCAAGGGAGGAGTGCAAGGAATTTTATTTGAAGGTATACTCCATGTTTGTATTATCATAATTAAGTGCATGGATTCCCATAAACCAGGAGAAACTACATTCTTCTCCATATTTATACATAAATGGCATGTAAAAACATGAGAGCTTTTCATTGTGAATCATTACTTCTTTCCTTTCTATGTCAGCCTGTCAATAGAATTAGACCAGCAACTATCAGAAGATGCACATGGTAAGAAAATGAGAAGGCTACCACAGTGACATTCGGAGTTATATTGCTTAGAGAATATTAATTCACAACAGAATAAAAAAGTCAATGCCTTTGTCCATTACCTCAGTTACTAGTCAACAGGAGAAGTAGCATTTTGCTAGTTAACAATTTCGATTTTGTGTGAGAACGTAATGAGCTTTCAAAGCAAATAGCAGAGTCCATACTTCAACCGCTTGAAACTCATCACGAGATTCTAACAGAGCTTGTGTACCCCCCAAAATGTGCTTGCTGCTCTTGAAATCTACCCAAATTGCACATACTTCTCACTGAGTAGACCTGCCTAGATTTAAAATAACACAGAGAGGACAACATCCAAAATGCTTAGCAAGACTATCCAATTTCTCAACGCACATATGAATTTGATAAATGTTGATGGCATATTCATCACAGGGAGAAGGAGTGGGCAGCGTCCTGGTAAATTTAATGGTGTCACAACAACACATTGAAGTCAATCTCTCTGAACTAAAAGGTTACGAGAAGCACATCCTTGTTGAACTTATTAAAGAGAGAAGTACCAAGTTGTCCAACAAACATTTGCAGGGAAATCAGGGGGACCGCAGAGGTAACACATGTGAAATACTCTTTTAAGAAAAACTATTTTTACTTGAAAAATGCTGAGAAAATGACAAATTATTTCATCCATATAATCTATGCAGCAATCATTCTATATGAGGCAGACAAGATATCTACTGATACCCTGACATATATCAAGTGGATATTAGAGAAGTTTAAGGGGTGTAACAAAGTATTCTTTTGCTGCCGTGATCTCTCAAGGCTGGAGCCTGTAAAGTCACTGTGCACTGTTGTTCAACTCCTTCCACCTTCTATTGAAGAGGTAGAATGCTCATACTCTTTAGGGATATTTGGCAAGGTAGATTGAACAATACTGGATAATATAAGAAAAAGAAAAAACTGCCTAGTCGTATCTAGCAAGATGTACCAAATAACCCCTTTATGTCTCAAATTCAGCACACACTTACCTTCAACTTACTAGTCTCTTAGCTCTTACCTTCACTTTTAATTCTCTCTTTTCCAGATTGTAGAAGTTTTGGAATTAATTGCAACGCAAGAAGGAATACATTTACCTAACCAGTTGGCGGTTAAGTTTGCTAACAACTCCAACAATAACCTGAGACAAGCCATCCGCTCATTTGAAGCTACCTGGCACTTCAAGTAATGCTCATCTACTTATACATCCATTTTTCATTTGTGTATACTTGAAGTCCATGTTCTTTTTTTCATGGTCAAAATTATCCCCTTACCTTATTTATTTGATGATGTGGTTTCAGTTCATACTTGACTGAAGATCAAGCTATCAAGAATGGGTGGGAAGATAAAATTGCAAATCTTGCTATAAAGATAATGCAAGAGCAAACCCCAAAGCAGTATGTGAATTGGAAAATAACAGTCTCATTAATTTTATATATGTGCATGTTGTTCTAAGTTAAAAAAATTAACATACAAGTTAATAAATTTTAAAATAAATAAAAATTTTGTTGATTAAAACCCTGTTTGACACCCATTAACTTCTCATTCTCATTCTCATTCTTCATTTCAACCACACATTCTTTAAATAAAATAATATTACACACAAATCAAAAACTTTTTATCACTTTTCCACCACACATTCTCATATCAATCATTATTCCAAAATTTCTATTCTCCTCAAAATGGGTTTCAAACAGAGGCTAATGTTTACATAGACAATTTCTATGACATAGGATTTCAAATTCCCTATTTAGAAAGGTTGTGGACCCAAAACTTCATTTCCGAGAATTAGGATCCAAAACCAGCTACATGAGAAGTTGGAGAGCAACGTTTTCAAGAAACTCTATTATGCACTTGTGGATTCAAGAAGTTTAAAACAAAACATCTTTCTTTGTGGGTTTAGGATTTTGTAATTCTGCATGAAAGAAACTTAGGACTCTGACTACACAAAACAATGAGGTGTTCGCCGCCAGCTATAATACAAATACAAAAGCCCACACGAGACATATCATCCAGCATTTTATGTCATTCTTGTCTCTCATTAAAGCATGAACACACTGCAGGAACAAGCACAGTCTCTCTCTTGGCAAATGGCAATACATAATGGCTCTGTGTATCTTTCTGTGTGCATGTGCCATGTGGTTTTTCTGAAACATGGGTTTATCATAAACAGTAGATGACCCACTCTAAACCAGTTTTATCACTGACATTTTCACTGTTTACCGTTGAAATTTTGTACGATTATACAGGAGCAGTGCTACATCTATTCTTAAACAAATCCCTTTGCAAGCGATGGCAGATGTCACGTCACAACTCCGTAGTTCAACTTTTCAAATGTATTCAACTTTGAGAAAATTGGGAATTTAGACTCCATTTGATTGACAAAGTTTTCTAAAAAAGTTGGAAAATTATTTTCCTTTTTTAATTTTTGTAGTGTTTGATTGACGAAATTTTCCCGGAAAAATATTT
>CAIGRE010321632.1:0-11093 GCA_903798275.1 Fraxinus angustifolia subsp. syriaca
TATAAGAAAAGGGACAATAAATAAAAGAAAGGAACGTTCAGCAAACCAACCAACCAGAAACACGAATTAAGAAGAATAAAAAGAAATGCTGAATAATAATTTCATTCATTCAATTCACTCTATCATATGAAGATTCAATCACAAATATATATACAACAAATTCTAACAACTCTATACAAGTGTCAAGAAACTATTGGCACACTAATCGTACACAACTAACAATAATAGAATTGGAATATACTCCTCTCCAATATGTGCGTCTGTTCCCTGTAGTGCATTTTCTAATGCATCTTCTAGGCTCTTCTCGATTGTTCCTGCTTGCAATCTTCTGCTTGTGACCAAGTGTAACTCTAAATTTCAATAGCCTCCCTCAAGGTGGGGAGTAGATGTCTTCATTCCCATCTTGATCAAATGAGAATAGAAAACATTAGATGTGAGAGGCTTAGTTAGTATGTTAGCTATTTGCTTACTAGTCCTAACATGCTTCGTAATAATGCTTCTTTCCTATAGCTTTTCACCCACCAAATGGTAATCTAACTCAATGTGCTTCCTCCTTTCGTGAAATACCGATTAGCAGCTATGTGTAAAGCTGCTCGATTATCATAGAACAATTTTGTCGACTGTGAATGAGGCACCTGCAGATCATCAAGCACGTATTTCAACCATGTTAATTCACAGCAAATAGCAGTCATAACCATATACTCTGCTTCTGCCGAAGAGCTTGAGACTATGCTTTATTTCTTTGACTTGCAAGATACTGAAGATAAACCAATGAACACGCAATACACAGTTACTGATCTTCTAGAATCTGGACACCCCCAATCTGAATCATTGTATGCCTTAACTTGTAAATTAGAAGATGAAGGAAACAACGGTCCTTGCCCTGGTGATTTGATCAAGTGGTATTTTGGTTGGAGTGGCCCCTTATGTGCATCATTCATATGTGGTACTCAAGGTGCCTGCATATATTGGCTCAACAAATTCACTAAATAGGATATATCAGGCCTGGTAATCTCTACGTAAAACAGCCTCCCTACCAACCTTCTGTATGATGCTGGATCAACAAGAATTTCTCCATCATCTTTGGACATTTTGGTGTTTTAATCAAGTGGTATTTTGGTTGGAGTGGCCCCAATGATTCCTATTTCTGCTAAGATGTCCAATGAATACTTTCTCTGGAAAATTTGAATTCCCTCTACTGATCGAACCACCTTTATTCCAAGAAAATACTTCAAGTTTCCCAAATCTTTAATTTTGAACTTATTATCAAGCATACCTTAAGTGAGTTGATAACCCTCTCATCATTTCCAACCATTATTATGTCATCTACATAAACTAATATGGTTGTAAAAGAGTCACCTGAGTTCTTTGTGAATAGGCTATATCACCCTTAGATTGGTGGAATCCCTGATTGATGATGAAGGCTAAGAACTGCTAGTACCATTATCTAGATGCCTGCCTTAAACCATACGAACTTTTATTAAGTTTTGCACACTTTTGAGCCCTCATCAACACAATAACCAAGAGACATCTTCATATAGACCTCTTTCTCCAAGTTCCCATGTGAAAATGCATTATTCATGTCAAACTGATGTAAGTACCAATTCATTGCTGCTGCCACTGCAAGCAATGTCCTCACCGTCACTAGTTTTGTCACAGGTGAGAATGTTTCATGATAGTCAACTCCCTCCAGTTGAGTGTATCCTTTTGTCACCAACCTTACTTTATACCTTTCAACCGTTCCATTAGCATTGAACTTCACTTTATAAACTCATCTACATCCTATAAGTTCCTTTCCAGATGACAAATTTGTCACAGTCCAGGTCTGGTTTAATTCAAGGGCCTTTATCTCTGCCTGCATTGCTTTACACCACATAGAATTTTTGATAGCTTCTTGGTAAGTAGAATGTTCTGATTGTGCTAGTATAGATGAGGCAAGGGATTTTTGTTTATTAGATATTCTGTGATGTAAAAGTGTTGCACATATAGGGAACGGTTTACCTGAAGCTACAATATCTTTCTTCTTGTTGGACTCTTGTGAATGAGTAAGTGATGATGTTTGTTAGTAAATTAAATCTTGCAGGTAGGTTGGTGCCCTTCTACTTCTATCAGATCTTCTTAGCATATAGGGAGCTTCCATAATATTAGGTGAGGAATCAGATCCAACAGAGGGTTAATTGGTTTCAAATGACTCTATGTTTTGGCTAAGATCTTGTTTTGGCTCAGTTTGTGACTAGAAATTGGGGTCATCTGGATAATCTAAGTTAATATTGATGGGCTAAGGATACGCTAAGTCTATAGGACTAGGTGTTTATAAGAGGGATTTGACACATGATTATCAGCCTTAGCATTAGATTCCTTGCAAGGAAATATGTGCTCATGGAAAATCACATTTCTTGACAAGAAAACTTTGTTGGTTTCCAATTCTATCAACTTGTAACCTTTGGTCCCAAAAGGATATCCCAAGAACACACATCTCTTTGCCCTTGAATCAAACTTGTGTCTGTTGTGTACTAATGTTGCTACAAAGGCAAAGCAACCAAACACCCTAAGGCTGGAATAACAGGGCTTAATTTTGAAAAAAAAACCTCAAATGGTGTTTTATTATTAAGTATGGGAGTAAGTGTCCTATTTATAAGAAAGGCTGTTATAAGGACACAGTCATTCCAATATAGCATAGGCAGTCCACTTTGAAATCTTAATGCCCTAGCAACATTTAAAATGTGTTGATGTTTTCTTTCAACAATGACATTCTGTTGGGGAGTCTCCACACATGTTGTCTGATGTATTATTCCATTTTCAGAATAAAATTGTTTTAAGTTAAACACCTCTCCATTATCTATTTTGATGACTTTGATTTTGGAATGAAATTGTGTTTCAATCATGGTATAAAAATTTTGCAAAATGATTGAGGCATCAGACTTTAATTTCAACAAGAAAATCCAAGTGCACTAGTTGTGATCATCCACAATGGTGAGAACATATTTTGATACATCATAAGCAAGATTAGTACAATGCCCCCACAGATCACAATGGATCAAATCAAAGTAATTCTTAGACCTGCTTTGGCTAATACTGAAAGGTAACCTATGTAACTTTGCTAAGGGACAGATAGAACAAAGGAACCTTGTGTCTTTTGCTGCAAAGTCATGGTGCAAACCATATAAGTGTAACCTAGAATATGAGGGGTGACCTAATCTAAAATGCCACATATCAAAACCTTCTTTATTGGAAATGCTAGAGGTGGACAGAAAGCTTTGTTAACAAGCATTGGTAAGTCATGGATTAGGCTAGTAAAAGGCACTTCTCCTTACACTAGCTGATACAATCCCTGCCTCACTTTACCAAGACCAATCGTCCTCCAAGTTGAAAGGTTTTGCACATAACATAAATTAGAAGTAAATATCAAACAGCATTTTGATGTTTGAGCAAGCTTTCTAGCAAAGAAAAGATTAAAGGAAAAAGATGGTACACACAAAACATCATGAAATACTAAGTTATTTGTAAGTTTAACACTTCCTACATGAGTAGCCATGGCCATATCCCCATTAGACTCTTAGGTAGTCACAGATTGAGATATTTTGGATTTAATGATTGCGAGGAATGAAGCTGAGCAGACCATATAGTCTGTAGCCCTAGTATCCACAACCCAAGGTGTAGTTAAGTTAGGCTCAGCCTTTGTGTTGTAAGCTGACAAACACATATTAGTACCAGAAATTTTAGATGTATCAATGTGCTTTAGAGTGAATGCATGGGATTCACTGGTTTGTGGTTTCAGCAATGCCATCAGTTGTGCATATTGCTCTTGAGATAAACTGACTTGATTTCTGTCACTAATATGCTCATGTGCAGGTTCCAAATGAGTAGCATTATGATATTCAAAAATGACATTTGCATGTGTTCTTCCATACAGCTTGTGACCTGGTGGATATCCTTGAATTTTGTAACAATTATCTGTGTTATGTCCTGGCATCTTGCAATGAGTGCAGCTTGGTTTATCCTTATTTGTCGTAAAGCACATATCCAATGAATGTCCAAACATCTTGCAAAAGGTACAATAGTATTTCTTCTGAGGTCCCAGATTACCTTTCTTCCCTATACTGCTTGACATAGTGTCATTCGTTCAGTGACAGGCATATCAACATAGATATCTCTTCTCTTCTCTTCCTGCTGGATTATGGAATACACTTCATTCAATTTTGGAAAAGACTTTATCAATAATATTTGTGCCTTGAGACCTTTGTAAGAGTCATTTAGCCCCATATGGAACTTCATTACCCAATCTTTTTCTTAACTCTCAACCATTGTCCTCAATCCTCCACAAGTACAATTGGGAATGCATTCATAATTCATCAGCTCATCAAGTAGTGTTTTAAGCTTCGAAAAATAAGTACTCACTGTGTCTTGACCCCTGCTTTAGTGCTGCAATGCCCTGCTTGACTTCATATATTCTAGGGGCATTTTGTTGGGCAAAATGCTACCCCAACTCCATCCACAGTTGGTGTGTTGTTTCAGCATAGAGAGTGTTTGCATTAATGTCTATTGACATGATGTTTTGCGTCCAAGTGATAACAATATCATTGCAACGACGCCAATGTTCTATTAAAGGGTATCTACACTAGTTGGCTCACATATGCTGCCATCAATGAAGCCCAGTTTGTTCTTAATCCGAAGAGCTCTTTTCATGGACCTTGCCCAAGAGAGGTAATTGGTAGAGTCTAGCATCTGAGTTACCAACAATGTTCCCGAGTTTTCATTAGCTTCAATGAAGTATGGACTGCTAGGGAGAGATGGATCACATTGATTTGCATTTGCATCTGTATTTTGGTTTTGAAATGGTGTTTGATTTGTATTAGAATCAACACTATTGCCTTCATTCTCAACCATCATGGCTCTGATACCATATAAGAAAAGGGACAATAAATAAAGGAAAGGGAATGATCAGTTTGCTGAACAACTAGCTAACAAGAAACACAACTTGAGAAAAAGAAAAGGAAATGTTGAATAATAATTTCATTCATTCAATTCACTCTACTATATGAAGATTCAATCACAAATATATATACAACAAATTCTAACTACTCTATACAAGTGTCAAGAAACTATTGGCACACTAATCATACACAACTAACAATAACAGAATTGGAATTTACTCCTATCCAGCATGTGCGTCTGTTCCCTATAGTGCATTTTTTGCTGATGCATCTTCTAGGCTCTTCTCGATTGTTCCTGCTTGCAATCTTCAACTTGTGACTAAGTGTAACTCTGAATTTCTATAAACTTTGTTTCATTTTAAGCTCAATGGTAAGGTGTTCAATTTTCTCAACTTCTTCTAGTATAAATATTTCGAAGTATAAAAAAAAAAATAACCCTCTAATTAAACCACAAGAAAAAATTAAGAACGAAAAGGAAAGAAAATATGACAGTTTAAATATAATATAACATATATGGGTAAAATAGGAAGTATATATTTATATTTGAGTTAATATCTTCTCACAAGGAGCATGATACACAGTAACTAGCCCTACTTTTCGATTTTTTTTTTTTTTTTGGGTTTCGAAACTTTGTCTAAACGATTCCTTGATTGAGTCACTCCCACGAAAGCGATTGGGATGTAACAAAATTGTTCTCAAGTCCATGACTAGAGTCACTCGAATAACGGTGATCAAATATCATAAAAATTTTAATATGAACTCACGTGATATCAATTATTTTCAGATGAGATAATTATCCTAACATAAGCATAGAAGATAAGTGTTGTATCATGATATTCGAGAATACAGATGGGGATCGTTCTTGTGGAAATTCATTAGGTTTAGACAAAGAAGGTGAGAGTAAACAAGATTCAAAATCAATTGAGAATGAAAGCGTGTGTATTGCTGACAAATTTTGTGAAGCTGAAAGAAACAGCTACAGAACCTACTTTTAAGCATAGCCAAACATCTAATAATCAAGTGAGCCCAAGCTTCAAGTAGTTTGGTTCAATTTTCAGTCCCAAATAGAAAGCAGGGCAAACTTAAACTCGGGAAGACTAAATTCTTCACGACTCCTTAACAGCAAAATCTGCAGTTGTCTGTTCTGACATTACGAGACTTTTCTGTAGGTTTTCTCAACTGTTGAAGACGATTAGTAACTTCTCTAGTTCCATTAACTTTGCGTACAATGCTGCGACTTTTGGTAGTTGTAGGAGTGCTATTGCCTTCTTTGCAAACGCCTATGCTGTGACGAGGTGCTCGAGCACAAATTCTTTCTTCTGGCGTTGATTTGACTACATCACCACAGCTCTTCTCCGTGATAGATTTGGTGATTTAGCATGAGTCACTGGCAGCTGCCATTCAACCGAAACTAAGTAAATTAATTGTATACTGCAAGCATAGAAGAAAGACAGTATTGTAACAGCAGTAGCAGTTGTGGTAGCAGCAACAGCAGCATTACTGCATGACAAGTCCTTGCTGGTTAGAATTGATGGTTTTGAACAGATAACTGGCGGCATTCAACTGAATTGATATAACAACGCAAAGCATTTCAAAAGTTGGAGTAAGAGCAGATGTCGTGAAAGGAGTAGTATTCCATGATAAAAGACTGTTATTCATTCCAATTTCTCCCTTAGGGCTTGCTTGGGAGTTTTTTTTCACCAGTTTTGGGTGGCGAGGTGTTGGAAAAATTGGTTTTTTGCTGGTTTTTTTGGGCACCTGTTTTGGATGGTTTAAAAACCACCAAAAATCGGTGTAGTCTCAACCCATCAAATCGGTTCTCACGTTTGTGTTCATTTTGACCTTGGACACCTCCTGGTTCATGAGTGATTTTTAGATAATTAATCTTCACATAACTCGCCAATAGTGAAAATAAGCATGACTAGAGCACACAAAATTTATACAAATTTTCTTTTCTTTTTCCCCTTCAACTCCGGTCAAGTAGATCAGTTAAAACTTATATTTGTTTATTTAAGACGAGGTCATACATCTCCTAAATTTTGCAATGTATTTTGAATATTTATGTCAATATCAATAGATACTCCACCCTTATCCTTGAGGTGGATTGAACTAAATTACAAAAATAACATATATACACGTACATATGCACATAACTGAAATAGCCTAAAATTAAAGTACTAGTTTCTTTAAATTTCAAGCAAGAATCAAGGGGATTCTTTGCCATTACTAACTGCTAACAGTGTAGAGATTCTATCTCATTATTAATAGCTAATTGTGCTGAATTAGTGGTATCGATTATATATTCTTTCCACTAAGTAACCTAATAAGTGAATTTTGAAAGCATCAATCAAGGGGATTATTTCGCATAATTATTAGAGTATTGTTATTCATAGTCAGCAATTGCTAATAGTCATTCGTGACAACTTGTTATTTGAGACATCAATAAATGACAAGTCAAGCTGTCACATGAGATGATTAATGACAGTCGCTAACTATGAAAACATTATTGTAACTATTAACTTCTAATTCTTGCAGAGATTCTTTCTTATAAACAATAGCTAATGACCCAGAAAATTCGGGAGGAGGATATTCTTTGGATTATGAACCATGCATTTTGAGGATATTAAGGAAAACAAAGTCTGTCGGCACAAATCTAAACCAGAAGCAGCAGCTACAAATATGCATAGCCACTGCTTTAATGTCGGGTTGTGAGTAGATAACTGCTTTACCGGTTATACAGGCAAAGGAATATGCCTTTAGAGAGGCCTCTATAGATTGTAACCAAATTGAAGAAAACAGAAAGAAAGAGAGAAACACACATGAACAAAGAGAGAAAGTGTCTCTTCTGATAGATATAGCAAGAAACTTGAGAAAGGAGAAAAAAAAAATGACAATGGAAACAGCTCTAGTTAATCAAGAAGCCTCCGAAAATCTCAAGAAAAATAGAATTCAGGTGTCGAACACCAAGAAACCTCTCTTCTTCTATGTCAACCTTGCCAAGGTTACACCTCTCTCTCAATATATATATGTGTGTATATATAGTATATCGATCTGCGATCTTCAACATGTTTAGTCACGTTTAAAGTGTACTTTTTGGTTCTAAGAACAATGTACTTTTAACTTCTAAACACGGCCAAATGTGCTCTTAGCTTGTGTATATTTTCCTTGTTCTTCAATGAAATCATGGAAATTTGTCTTCATTTTTTTTTTTTCACTTTCTTTCTCTTTTTATGCAGAAGTACCTACAGCAACATATGGAGGTCGAGCTCTCAGCATTGGGCATGGGTATAAAAATATTAAGTCTTCTCTCTCTCCTTTTATTTATATTTTCTACCCTTTTTAAAAAAAAAACCGAGTAACAAGTAACGACTCCATTTTTTGGGAGTGTTAAGCTTAAGATTTAGTGTTGTTTGACAATCATTAATTTATTTTATGGTTTGCTAAACGATCATTTTTTACCACATGTTCACACGATAAAATATTTTACATATATACCAAAAACTTTTTCCTACTTTTTAATCACACACTCTCCTTAAAAATCACTATTCAAAATTTCTTTTTTCTACAATAATGTTTGTCAAACAGGCTCTTAGCTTCTTTTTCTCACTCAATAATCAATATTGTACCGTTCATATCACCAAACAAACCATTTTTGTATCTGACTGGAGAGGAATATGAATAAAAGCCAATCAAAACCTTGTCTATTAAACCTTTCAAAATAAATAAATAAACCTTGTCTATTGAAGATGTGTAGATATTATTTTTGAAAAATTACACATTTCTTGAAAAAGAAAGTAATTGCATGCCTCCAATGTTTCACCATGGACGTGTTAATCTTGCTGACATTGTTTTGCCAATATTGTTACAGCAATCGCTACAGTTGTCACAATAGCTGAGATTCTGAAGAATAATGGATTTGCAATTGAGAAGAGTAAGTAACTTATCCCATCAATCTTATGGCTTATTTCTCAAGAAGCAAAATCCCAATGTTGAACACTGCATACCAGTATTCAAAGTGAGTACCACTTGTAAATCTAACCCTACTTGTCGTGATTTTCGAGCAGGTATTTTGACATCCACAATTGGGATGAAAGACGAAACTAAGAACCGTCAAGTTCAGAAAGCAAGGGTGAGTGTTTTCTCTATGTCAATTAGTTTTTGACAAGAAATAGTGGAAGAACTTTACAGAGTTGCATTTGTATGTAGATTGAAATTGTGCTGGAAAAGACTAAAAATTTCGAGTCACTGATGAATCCAAGCCCTGCAGTGCCACATCCAACACCAAACGAGAAAGAAGAAACCAAGCAGTAGTATCAAGAAAATTGTCTGATACTAATCTTCCATTCTTGTTGTATCTCAGTTTGATATTACTTTTCAAGTTAAACGACTTCTATGTATGATTTTAATTGATTAGGTATGCCAAGTGATAGCAATGCAATCCAATATAATCTGGTGTTGTAGCTGCACATTCGTCGTTATAGTTGTAATTCATTCGAAGTTTCTTTGTAATCTTGTTTCTTCTCAGGATTGTTAAATTGTAGATGAAGGTTTCAAAAATTTCTTTTTTCTCATCTATATTATATTCACTATAGTCGAGGTGATTGATCACTGTGCATGGTTGTATTTTTGGTAGCCTACCACCGCCACCTTTTTTCATTTTCTAAAGAATGAAAAAGTGGCCGGTCCACATGGATAGTGAGCGTGAAGAACTAAATCTAGAGTTTATTTGATGCACATTTTTTACGAGAGAATGTGTTAGGTAAATTGTTGTCAAAAGACCTCCCTGGACGCTGATGTAAATATTGTTTTTGTTCAGTTGGTATTCACCAAATGATTGAATTATATCGACACCACAATTGTCTAAACATATCACGTAATCACTTTGGGTCATTTGAAACAGCTTAATTAAATTAGTGATGCTCATGGGTCAACCTAGATCTTGGACTGCTTTCTCCGATTGATAGCCCACTTACATATTTTCTATTGGGTCTTATTTTTTCTAACCTAAAGCTCATACCTAACTCCCCCTTTATATATCACGCTTGTTATTGTTGATGGCATGTGAAATATTGATAGCCCATGTTAGGAAAGAAAAACGGCAACCTTTGAGCTCTCTACCTAGCTTTGTGCTCTCTGTTTTTTGTGCTTCGTTCCTCCTCCTTCTGCTTCTCCAGCCTTTGTGACTTATTCTTGAGGCTACAACATCCATCACATCCAGTCATTGTGGGCAAATCTTAGAGCAACCATTTGGGTGGTGTTTTGGTTTGTGATTTGATTGCATAATTGTGGTGATCGATTCAACATACTGAGCTTGGAGTTCTTGGTGTTTGGAGTCCCTCCTTCAATAGAATGCATTTTTTTATGATGTGATGGTGAATATATGGTTGAAAAAAAAAAATTATTGATTCGATGAAAAATATTATTTTATTAAATAATGTGTGGTTGAAAATGAGTAGAAGAATGAGAATGTAGCTCAAACAAGGCTTAGCGTAGTCCATCTTTCTGAATGACACTCAATTAACAATTAATGACTTACAATAAATAAAATACGAATAATTTCAAGAAAAATAGTTTCTTGTGTTTGTGGGTAAATTTTGTAATTTAAAGGTTGGATTAAATCCATCAATGATCATCCAGCTTTATATTTAGTATCACTATGACCACTTAATTTGATTTTGTTTCACTATGGCCACCCAACTTTATACTTAAAGTCACAATAACCATCCAATTGAATTTTATTTTATCATGACCACCCAATTCCATATAACGTTTTACCATAATTATCCAATTTCATATAACATTTCAGTAAGGTTACTCAACTTCTCTTCATCATTTTCATTAATTTTAAAAGAATGAAACGGTAACTTTGCTCTATATATATAAAATATTTTTTTTTTAAAAAAAAAGGTTTATTTTATTTTTCTAAGTAACGTTTTTTAAAATAAGTTTTTATTTTATTTTTAAAATGTTAACTCCCAAGACAAACTATGTTTGCACAAATAATTCATTCCAGATTTTATTCATTCTTTAATTCGGTATGAATACAAGAAAGTCAATCTGTTTCTCTAATATTTAGGAGCATGAATTTACTTCCTATCCCCATTAACTCCTAAACCTGAGAAGCACGGACACATTGACGGCGTTGATACATCAGTGCCC
>CAIGRE010321668.1:0-12873 GCA_903798275.1 Fraxinus angustifolia subsp. syriaca
TAAAACGTCCTTACGTTTCATTTCTTTTTACATTTTCGTCCTTATTTCAACGTTTTATTGCGGAAAAACGTCATTTTCACTATTTTTCAATGTAAAATGACCAATATACCCTCATATTTAAATAAGAAATAAAAAAATAAAAATAAAGAACAAGTTACCATCATACTCCCAATTTTTTCAAAAAAATACAAATGAATCCCAAATAAATTAAATTAAAAAATCAAAAAAGAAAAGAAAAATCATCATCATCATCATCCCCACCCTCCACCCTTACCTCTCACTCTCGCCACAATATGAAACCAAAAAATAGAACCCCCCCATCGACACTAATACCAGGAAAACAACTGGCCACCACCACACCACCATTTTTTTCTCCAAAATTCCTCCCATTTTACTTAAAACAAACAAGAATAAAATGGTTTTGCCAAGTATTTCTGAAGTTGATCTTAATTCCACTAAATATTTGATCATAATTCGGGAACAGTTAGCATCCTTTATTTGCAACTAGTCCATTTCCCTAGAATCAAATCCACTTATATCATTGCCTTTCCAACCTCCATTGGTACCGTAACACTTGTACTTAAGATTCATTTTTTATGTAACTTCATTCCTTGAGTTTGATTTTTCCTCACCTCATTAGCAATATTAGAATTGTCTATTACCCCCATTTTCCATCTATTATTCACAAGATTAGACTTTTCCATTATCACATCTATCGGATTTGATTTTTTTCTTACCTCACTCAAATTCAAGCCATTCTCCACTTTCTTCATTGATCCCTGGCTGTCTGAACTCTCAATCAAAATCCTCTTAGGAACTACCCTCTTAATTATTTTCTTCACCACCCTCACCGTCTTCTTCACGATCTTCCTCTTCCCATTTCCAGGCTCTGCCGTACCTCCAGTTACCTCATTATCAAACCTATCTTTGGACTCAATCGAACAATTTTCCTGCACGGGAGAGTTCAATACAGATACACCAGATACAACCCATCAAAATGTTTTTCTTGTTTGTAGAATAAAATGGGAGGAATTTTGGAGAAGAAAATGGTGGCGGTCGGTGGCTTTCCTAGTATTAGTTCCGATGGGCAGTCTATTGTTTGGTTTCGTTTTGTAGCGATTGTGAGGGATATGGATAGGGGTGGAAAAGAAAACAAATGATTTTTTTATTTCTTACTTTAATTTATTTGCGATTTATTTGTATTTTTTTAAAAAATTGGAAGTATTATTGTAATTTGTTTTTTATTTTATTTAAATATGATGATATATTTGTTATTTTATAATTTATAATTGAGAACTTGGATAAAAATTAATGGAAATATAATTTTTCACGATTAAACTCATGTTTGCTACACATTAAAATTCTCATTTTAATTCTTCTATTTATTTTCAACAACACATTTTTCAATAAAATAATATTTTTCGTCACATTAATAACTTTTCCTTCTTTTTCAATCACACATTTTTCATCAATCTACTATTTCACAATACATTATGTCAAAATAATGCAGCTCAAACACACCATAAACGTGAAAATATGAATGAAAATGTAAAAAATTGAAACTTAGCCCATGTTTGAGTCTCATTAAAATTTTCATTTTTCTACTCATTTTCAATAACACATTTTTTAATAAAATAATATTTTCTACACATCACTAACTTTTCTTTTTTTTTAGTCGCACATTTTCTATCAATTTATTATTTCAAAAATACATTTTCTCAAAATAACGTGAATAAAAAACAACCTTACGAACATTGTGCGCACTAAAGACACGAGTGACGTTTTGTGGTAAGAAATCTCAGGCAAAAGTATGATTTCGTAGAATGCAATACAGAGGTATGGTAGTGGGTCCCGAGGAAAGAAAATATAAAAATAATTTGTAGAGAGAGAATTGTGTTAGCAGCATTATTATTGATAAAGCTTTTAGACAGAGAGCAAGAAAGAAAGAAAATAGTGCTGTAGTGAGAGAAAAATAAGAGCGGTTTGATACAGTGAACTTTCCCGTTTTTCTGCGCAATCTGTATGTATATAGAGATAGTGTGGATCCTCTTTTGTGCTAATCGATGTTGTATATGTGTACAAATTCAGAAATGGTTGAATCTGACTCCAACATTTTTCATGAAGCTGCTGTTCCGATATTCTTCTCTGACGGATTCTCAAATTTCTAGACCTAATACTGACCAGATCGTTTTTTTAATCATTTTTCATTCTGGTAATCTATTGAAGTGAAAATAGACGGCATTTAGTTTATCTTTTTGTGTTTTGATTGGTTGATTGTTAAATTTTGGGAGAAAGAGTGGGGGAAAAATGAACGGTGGTGATGGGGGAGAAGTAGCGGCAGCTCCGACTGGTCCACCGCAGCCGCTCGAGTGGAAATTCTCTCAGGTGTTTGGTGAGCGGACGGCCGGCGAAGAAGTACAAGAAGGTGAGAAATGACTGTAAATAAATACACGAATGGATGAAATTGTGTGCTTTTTGGATATTGGAAATGAGGTTTTTTTTATCTGCTTTTGAATTGTTAATTGGTAGAAATCAACTCGGTTTTTGTAGACTTAATGTAAATTAATTGGATCGAGGATGGCGATTTAAGCGAGTGATTTGCATGTCAATTTTGATTAAGAATTTGAGGGTTAATTAGTATAGATGCGGACCCAATTAAGTTAAATACAGTTTGGTTCTGGTTTTTCTCACTACATGCATTTGTTTTTGTGTTGAATTTTTATCTCATATTGTAGTTTTGGATCTCTGTAAATACCGTGTTGGGTATTTAAACTACTTTTTTTCTTTCATGACCTGAAAAAACCAGAGCTCCCATAACTTGAATTGCAAGTGTTGATTTTATTTTTGTGCAAAGTGATAGCTGGCTTTCTACACTCTGAATGTGAGAATAGGTAGGGGATGAATATATTATATGAGAATTTACTCCTCAGGATTTATTTGTACTGCCAGCATTTGTATTGGGCGTGGGCTAGAGGTTATTTGATTATTGAATTTCAGTTATGGTAATTATGTTCATGCAATAGATATGTGAAAAGTCCTCTTGTTATTTTTGGTTGATGTTCTGTGACAATTCCTTCTGTGATTTTGGGTTAAAGCTGTACTGCAACATAGGACGTATTGTAAAATCATTTGCGGCTTCCAAAAGATTACAATGTTGTCTAGGTTGAAACCGCCTAGGACTTTCCAAATGTAGTCAGAACTGTGCAAAGGCTGAACTGTGGGAAGGTTTTAAATGATGTTTGTCCTTTTGGCGTGCCCTGGCAGTGTTTGAACCGTGTTTTATGTCTTTTTTATATTAGTTGTTAAAAAGACGAGTGACAATTAAGCTTATATCTGCTTCCAAGTTAAAGTGAAGGTTAGCTCCTATTTCAAATTACTATATTTTTTACAGGTGGTTTAGTAATGTACTGTACATTGACCATGTCGCCCAATTAGGTTTCATCCATAGATTTATTTGTGCATTGTACTCATTATTATCTTACCAATTAAGGAGAGTGGGCGAGCGTATGGATTATTGTAATCATGATGTATTGAATAGTGGCTGGTCTAAAACCACAGATCCAGATAAATTGCAATATGTAAGGTTTTTGAGTTTGTTTGGATGGTATTTCACATGAGAGTTGGATTTTGAACATGTCAATTTTGTAACTTCAATTATCTCTCTCATGCAAAAATAGGCTCGTGCGATGGGCATTCAGAAGGGTCCCTATGGCGAGAGCAGAGAACATAAATTTGGAAGTCGTTTGTGAAGTGTATGGGTTAACATGTGTAGACAGACTTCATTATTTGGATGATTCAAACTTGATTTGGATTTTCAAAAGATGAGTTTCTGAGCTTTAAAATTATAAATTCCTCACTCCAGTGTGTAACTAAATCTCTTTGAGATTTAGTTCTGCTTGTGCAACTGTACCTTGCCATATATTGGCAACATGGCTGTAAGTAATAATCCACTGAAACCACAAGTCCAAAATATTTTACCTTTACAAGAATACAGTTTTTCCCCAGTTGTTTGTCAACATGCTTTACTTCTTCCCTGTTCTTCTTTGTGAATCACCCCGTACATGAAAAATAAAGAAGTCTATATATTAACTGAACGACAGACAGTTAGACACTAAACTAGATTCTTGTGATTGCCTATGAATGGCATTGATAGATACTATTTTTAGGAACATTTAATAAGTTTAGTGAAGCCGCTAATCCTTGTTGCCACACAATTCAAATGCATGCATTTGATGTGTTGTTGACTCTGTCATTGTATCTGTCATCAGTTTAGTATTAGTTAGAGCATGTTATTATTCTTGATTTTTGGAGGCTTATTTGACATTTCAAATAACTGTTGTTGCACAAATAGTTTTTTATTCAGTGAAAAATATGGACTTAAATCAGCATTTGTCCATATTCTGTAACTTGTCTTCTAATTTCTAGTCCTGGAGAATATTGATATAGAGCACGTTATATTTACTCTTGTGGTATATCTATGGATTTATTTGTTTCTCTGTTATTTTAGTACTGGTTCTCGTAGATAGATGAGTTTCCGAATTGTAAGAGGTCGAGTTTTAGAACATGGGCCTAAGATATTCTAATATGCTTTTTTTGTTTTAACTTCCAGTTGATATAATCTCTGCAGTCGAGTTTGATAAAAGTGGTGACCACCTTGCTACCGGTGACCGTGGTGGAAGGGTGGTGTTATTTGAAAGAACTGATGTGAAAGAGGTGATGTTCAAAATTTCAAGTGCTGATTTATTTAAAATATTCAAATATATTCTTACCTTTTCCTTTTGCAACTTATTTTGCAGCGTGGTGGAAATAGAAAAGATTTGGAGAGGATGGACTATCCAGGTACTCGACATCCAGAGTTTCGTTACAAAACTGAATTTCAGAGCCATGAACCTGAGGTATTTATTTCCACTTCTGTTTGTTGCCTCTCTGTGTGTGCCCATGAGATTCAATGATTGGTCTTTGTAAATATGATGCCCTAGATATTAACAGCAAAGTTGTGAATGGTCATCTTGATGTCTACTCTTTTACTTCCCCCTACCCAACATCCTTCAAAAAGGAAAAATAAAACAACAAAATGAATAAATAATTAAAAAAACAAATTATAAAAAAAATCTTTAGACTTGTTAACATACACGCATTCTCATATTCCTTTCAGTTTGATTATCTCAAGAGTCTGGAAATTGAGGAGAAAATCAATAAGATCCGGTGGTGCCAGACAGCTAATGGTGCCGCTTTTCTTTTGTCCACTAATGACAAAACCATTAAGTTTTGGAAGGTGAGATAACCAATTTCTTTTTTATTTAATCATTGCACATGGCAGTAAGAGAAAGTTGTATAACTTCAGCCTTCTAAGTTCATTGTTACAGCTGTAAAATGGAACATCCAGCCTTGTGTTCATGGTACCTGGATCTTGTACTTAGCATGCAAAGGATTTGACGCCTTGATTTCTCAATGCACAGGATCTTGCTATCTGGATTTTTTCGTTTTTCTTTTCTTCCAATATCTTAACATGCAATATTTCACGGGCTTTGTTGTTCCCTTTTCTTCTATGAGTCCAGCAACCCGATCTTGTGTTTATAGTTTATGGTTTACGTTTCTCTTTGTAAGGCAAATTGGTCTTGTGCAAGTTAGTTGTAGATCTGCTTACCTATCAAAAAGTTGTAGATCTGCTTGGTGTGAAGCTTTGGTGTTTATTGTAATCTAAATCAGGGGAAAACTTGATTGGAGGTGTTTGTTAGTTCAAATATGTGTGAGCTGCTATTACTTGTGATTTTCTCAAATATGATTTTATATCGCTTGATTTCTTTCCAGCATCCAGTTCTTGAGTGGAGAATTGGTTTTTATCCCTTTGTTAATCCCATGATTTTAATGCTTAGTATTTAATTAAACAGGTGAAAGAGAAGAAAGTAAAGAAAATTTGTGAAGCAAATGTGGATCCTTTGATAGGTGCTACAAATGGAAGTGTTGCCCGTTCAAGCATTTCTTCAAGCCCTAATCGGCATATTGCTAATGGGGGCTATCTGGACCAATCTCATAACTGTTCGAAAAATGACAGATCCTTTCCACCTGCAGGCATTCCCTCACTGCAATTACCAGTGGTAGTTGTACTTAAACTAAGCTATAGTTACACTTGCAGTATCAAGGTTTCTGTAGGATCCATTTATTTTTGGGTGTGTTCTACGTCAATGGAATTAATGTGCTCTCTCTCTCTCTCTCAGTTTGATTTATTCTTTGAAAGGATTCTGATCATGGCTGAATATTTAAATTAGTTATTTAGAACGGGAAAATAATTTTTACTTAGTGTCAACTGGTACCCATTCTCAAATGCACTTAAACATTAACTATGAATTTTCTCTACAAGTATAGTTCTGTGAGTTTCATCTATATTTGAAATTGTGTACTTGTGTTGACTTTCTGTCAGAGGTTTAGAGCCTTGGAGCCTGGTTGATTACAAACCTTAGTGCCTGAATTGTGCATTCAAACGCCTGCAAGTTCACATGGGCAATCAGTAGGCAGTCCTATAACGGACAAGTTGTAGTTGTCGTTGTCTAATGAATGCTCTGTTTTATTATATACTCAATTTTCTTCCTAAAACTTTGGTTATACAATCTGTAGGTTACAAGCAATGAGATCAGCCTTGTTGCAAGATGTAGGAGAACATATGCCCATGCGCACGACTACCATATCAATTCTATTTCAAATAACAGGCATGATATCCATATTTTATGTCAATAGTTAATGACTACCAATTTTTTATGTATTTTTAGTTTTTGTTTTTGAACATTTCTCTAACTGTGAGTTTTGACTGCCTCGTTATCACCTGATGTTAACACTGTTGATTCAATTCCTTCTGACTTTTAGGCCTCAAGCTAGAGGAGGGAAAGCAAGAATATTTTTTCAATTTCATGAAAATTTATACAAACTTAAAGCTTATTTATCGGATCAATGATGGATGGATTGGTTCATCATATGAATACCTGAAGAATGTAGTGAAGGAAGAAAACAAAGTTCATTTCCCAAGTATTTTTCACTACTTGATGCGAGGACAATTGATACAGCATAAATGCATTGATTCATAATCATGCACACGATGCATTTCTTTCTTCCTCATTTCATACATGCACCCTCCTTCGCCAGTTTCTTCCCTGGTTTTTCCTTTCTTCTAGGACCCTATTTGATAGCTGAGCATCTTTTGAGAAAGTCGAAGTTGATATCGCTGAGGAATATCAATCATTGGCTTAATCTGTTTCTTGGTGCATCCTTATGAAAAGTATATAAATAAACATTTTTTTTAATGGTTTTCATGCAGTTTGTTTATCTCTGCGAACATTCGTAATAGAATTCAAATATTGTCCATCTAACTAAAAATTAGCGATTATAGACCTTTTTTAGTCTATTGATTCCACTCAACGAAGCCTTAACCTCTGAAGGTGCATAAATTTGTATCCTTGAATATTTTAATCCCTTACATATACAAGATGTGATGTATGCTGTTGATACATTATCAATAACATTTTTATAAACTCTTCATGGGAACTGTAATTTGTTCTTTCTTTTGGTAATGTGAAACTCACCAATTAATATCCATCTTTAATGCTTTCCAGTGATGGAGAAACATTTATATCTGCTGATGATCTGCGAATAAATCTTTGGAACTTAGAAGTAAGCAATCAAAGTTTCAACATCCTTAATGTGAAGCCAGCAAATATGGAGGATCTAACTGGCAAGTTCCTTTTTTGTGCAAGTTCCATATATCCAATTCAATTTGAAATTGGAATTTAAATTCCATTTTCAGTGCTTGACTATAATGATTCTTTTCGAGTGACAAGCACAGTAGGAAATGGTGACATGATTACGTTACCACTTCTGATTGTCATAGCTGTTGCTGTTCATGTGATCTATCATCACTGATGAAACAACAAAGTCACTATATATCCATGAAATTCGTTATTTTATTAAATTTGAAAAGGCATTGCAAACATTTTGGCTGATTGTCATGTTGCAGAACCCTGTCATTGACTTTCTTTTGATGACATCTTATTTCTTGTTGCAGAGGTGATAACATCAGCAGAGTTTCATCCTTCTCATTGTAACATGTTAGCATATAGTAGTTCAAAAGGATCAATTCGTCTCATTGATTTGCGCCAATCAGCCTTGTGTGATTCACACTCTAAACTGTAAGTGCTTTAGTTACTATTTATTTTCTTTTCCTGATGAAATCACTTCTGTTGAGCTTGTTTTGTCTGCTTCACATTTAGACACTCAAATAACTGTCCCGAGTAGAAGGTTGGCATGTTATGAACGTTCCATGTTGTTTCTCTTTTTTTGTTCAACTGCTTTTTTATTTTTATAAACAAAATGTAGATATTCTTTTTATATACAGCTTCGAGGAACAGGAGGCACTTGGTTCAAGGTCATTTTTCACTGAGATAATAGCTTCAATTTCTGATATTAAGTTTGCAAGGGATGGAAGATATATACTGAGTCGTGATTACATGACCCTCAAGGTTCTATCTTCTGTTGTTATTTCCTCCCTTTGAGCTTTATATTCTTTTAATGCTGCAATTTGTAACAATGTTTATACTTTGTTTTTTGAATACATTTTGCTCAGTGGCAGCAGCATTGAGATGTTGAAAATAAGTGTATGATTCTGGATGACTAATACAAAAATCAGAAAATTTGTCAAGAAAAATGATACTGAGTGATGGAAACTAGTTGCTTCCTGTTGTTGAAGCACTTTCCATTTAGAAGTTGCAAACAAAGGAAGAGCTTGAAGCTTTGGCATTTGAGATGGAAAAGAACCTAGTGTATTACCAATTTAAAGTTTTTTACTAATTGGCCTCTGAATGGCTTCTATTTTCAAAACCAGAGCTAAAGATGAATACTTAGTGCACAATCCCGTGGAGCTAGTATATATTATAATTTGGATTTCAATTTTATATATGGTGTAGATTTTGATCTGTTACTGATCTATCTTATTTGGTGTCAGTTGTGGGATATCAATATGGATTCTGGTCCTGTGTCGACCTTCCAGGTTCACGAGTATTTAAGACCAAAGGTGAATTATCTTATTCTAGCAAAGTTCTGACAAAGCACTTTCTGCTAATGTTGTTTTTTCTTGAGCTGATTAGATTTTAATTTGACAAGTCCAGCTGTGTGATTTGTATGAAAGTGATTCCATTTTTGATAAATTTGAATGTTGCCTGAGTGGTGATGGTCTTCGAGTAGCAACTGGTTCTTACAGGTATACTCAAGGTCTCCTGAGTTTTATCACCATTACTGATGTTTCTCTGTTTTTTCGAACTAATTAAAGACTTAATATGATTTCAGCAATCTCTTCCGCGTATTTGGATGTGCAGCAAGCAGTACTGAAGCAACTACTCTGGAAGCTAGCAAAAACCCAATGAGGTACTGCAAGCCAATTAGTTTTGACATGTTGGTCTAATGTTGATTTATTGCATTATTGGTTGTTATGGGTAAAAAGTGGACACTTCGATTGTCCTTTCAGAAGACAAGTTCAGACCCCGTCAAGGACAACTTCAAGATCCCTGAGCAGTAGTATTTCTCGTGTTGTCAAGCGAGGTATTATTTTTGCCCCATTCCACCTTTTTCCTTCATAGTACACATTCTAGCACAATTCCTTTCCTACATGTTTGGTAGGGAGGATTGGGTAGGACTTCATAGTTTGAAGAACTTAGAATCTTTTTTCATTAAGTGTCTAGTCTTATCCAGTCCAATACTGTATATCAAATATGTACTTTCAGGTTTTTACTTTTTCTCAATTCTAAGAGTGTTGGGATCTCTCTTCCAGGTTCCGAAAGCCCAGGAGTTGATGCCAATGGGAATTCATTTGATTTCACTACCAAGCTACTCCACCTGGCATGGCACCCAACTGAAAACTCAATTGCCTGTGCTGCTGCAAATAGCTTGTACATGTATTATGCATAAGTGATTACTGGAGCTAGATCAAAAATTTAGCATTGCTACTCAAGATTGCCTCTATCCTTAGCAAACCGAGGCTCTACTATCTCACATCCATGTGCCTCAGTAGAAATGGCGCTCATGGTACTTGCAACAGAGCTACTTGTCCTTTTAGCCTATAGATGGCTCGCTTCCTTCCTTCCCTTCTTTGCTATCTCTGCTTCACCCTAAATTTCTTTTATTTTTTACAACTCCCCTCAGAAGGGAAGCTGTGGTTCTGTTCTTATCTAAATTAGGTTTAAGTCGGGAAAGAATGTGATTGTAGTTCTCTTACAAACAAAAGCTATAGGATGTCCTATATTATCCTAGTTTTAAGGTAAATGTAGTTTTACTTGAAATCTTCCCCCAAAGGAGCTGCTGATAAACTTGCAGGGCATTAAGTTTTATTCAGTTTTTCTTTGGCAGGGTAAAACCTTTTTCATTGTAAAATGCCTGCTTTATTATAGAATTTCGGTAAAGGAATTTAAGTTCCGACCACAACTTAGATTTTGGATGCTATTTACCATATTTCGATATTCATCTCTGAGCGAGCAGGCATGCGTCGTGTTTGTCGTGCAATGTCATAATTCAACACCTCAGTCGTCAATGGTCATATTGACAATCTGTTCAATACAGATCAATGACTTGCAAAATTGAAAGGTTGAGGGTGGTGGAAGTTGGGATGAAACTGTCAAAGTTGATAATTAAGGGTGCAATTTTCCATGAACGGTAAAAACTAGGTTAAAAGATGAACAAAAAAAAAAAAAAATTAGCACTCATTTTTATAACTTAATTATTCTATGGTTGATGTTGGCCGATCAACAATGCCTTTCAGTTCTGCCTCTCCAACACCCTCGTGCACGAACAAACTAACATGTATAGAAAATCTCCTTCTGTTATTCTCGTTAACACCATTACATATATTTGGTCCAAATAAAACTTGAACAAAATTATTGAAGTTCAAATACTTGGAGCAAATACAGATTCAAGGTTCAATATGTTAGAATTTATTGACCTTTATTTTTCACAAATTTTGCCGCACGTATATACCTTTTTATAGCGTTCAACACGAAATTTGTTGGAAAAAAAAGGGTAAAAAAAAACACGCTTCTATATAGAAATTGCTTCTTCCTCCGCTATTGAAGCTCTAACTTCAATTATCAAAACCCCTCAACTACGTACTTACCACAAACCAAAAAAACCCATTCTAACATCTTTAGTTTACTTTTGCATGTATCAACACTTCCCAACACCAAATAGTCTCAATACCCATGCAAACATTTCTCTCTCTCTCTCTCTAACTCTCCATTGCAATTTCTCGTGTTAGACAATCAAGAATCAAAAGTTCACGCCATTGTAGAGAATCTCAGCTCTCTTTTCCTCTCTGTCTCTATATCCTCCATCGAGCCATCAGAGTATGACTTTAAGGGGCAAAATGCAAAGTGCAACACGGTGCCTTTTTTTTTTGGCTATTTTGATTGCTATCCTAAATGATCCAAGTCTTGTCGTGGCTCGAAGATCAGTTGAAAGCATGAACGTGATTGATAAATGTTGGAGAACCAATCCCAATTGGCGGAGACACCGGCAGCAACTAGCGACATGCTCGGTTGGGTATGTTGGAAAACTAATTGAAAATGTAGGCCAAAACGTGACGAAGTACAAAGTCACGGATCCTAGCGATGACCCATGGGCCTGAAACCCGGAACCCTAAGATATGCCACGACTAGCATTAAGGGGAAGGTTTGGGTCACATTCGAAGAAGATTAAAATTGGGAAGCCCCTTCTTGTTAGCAGCTTCTCTACCATCGATGGAAGAGGTGTTAATGTTCACATTGCAAATGGCGGTTGCCTAGTCCTTCAAAGGGTACGTGACATTTTCTTAGCACGTTTCTCATGATTTTGAGATTTTTGTCACAATTTGTCGTTAATATTGTTCGAATTAATCTAGAGCAACGTAACAAACATAGACTTCCATTGATGCTCTATGTTATTGGCGTCAATGGATAAAAAACCCATGAACAAATTAGTTACTTGCACCTTTCTCTAATGTTGTTCGATTTAGTTACTCTTTCTTTTTACAAGAAATGCACATTTTATTTCAACCCTAAATGTCTTAAATCCCACAAGAAAATGCAATTATGACAACTTTCTGGTAAAACTTGACAGGTTACAAATGTGATCATCCACAGCCTTCGAATCCACGACTGCAAAGCTCAGGGATCTGGGCAGGTGATGGGGCCTGATCGGGAAATCTTGGAGCTTGGCCAGGTCGACGGTGATGCAATCAGAATGGTAACCTCATCAAAGATATGGATAGACCACAACACACTGTACGATTGCGAGGACGGCCTAATTGATCTGACAAGGGGTTCTACAGGCATTACAATATCAAACAATTGGTTTAGGTATCTAAATAAGGTTATGCTCTTAGGACACAACGATGGTTACTTGAGGGACAAAGATATGAAGGTTACTGTTGCTTTCAACCATTTTGGTCCGAATTGCCATCAGAGAATGCCGAGGTACATTTTCATATAGAAGTTATATATGTTTAATTATCGATCACTAAATCTTGAGTCTTGACCTTAAATATTCATGGGTTTTTCTCATAGTTCGATTTGGATATGCACACTGAGAAACGCAAGTTTGACCTTAACAACATCTAGAGAAGGGTGAATATGTGTAATATACGGAATTTAAAATCTAATTAACAAGCAACAAGTCACAAGTTAATTATATCTAGGTGGTTAATCAATTAATCCAATTTTTCCTATGTTTAAACACCACAATCCATCAACCAATAAATAAAGCAGTAAAGAAAACAATGATTGTTCACGAAGAAACCCAACATGGGAAAAACTCCGGGCGCTTTTGTGGGCAAATATTGGAGAATCAAAGTAAATTAAACCAAAA
>CAIGRE010321743.1:0-14335 GCA_903798275.1 Fraxinus angustifolia subsp. syriaca
CTAGAGTTGCTGGGACTATGTGAGTTTTTTTTCTCTTTCTTCATTCTAATCTCTCCATTCTTTTAGTTGATCGATAAAAAAATTATTTATTATAATATTAACTTTATTTTACCTATAAGTGAACTTTTTAGACAAACTTGAATAAAATGAAAGCAGTTTAAAGTATCTGGTAATATTTAGTATCATTTCATTTTCAACGTTAATTATTATAATTCAGAAGATCGACATGTAATATATGAAGTTTGAACTTTCTTATGTGAGAAATAGGAGTGAAAGCTTGTGCTAATATGCAATTGATCATTTTCATTTTGCAGTGGGTATATGGCTCCTGAATATGCAATGTGGGGTCACTTAACCTACAAAGCAGATGTGTACAGTTTTGGCATGGTTGCACTAGAAATTGTTGCTGGAAAGAACAACATGAGATATCGTCCCAGTGAAAATTTTGTTTGCCTCGTTGATTGGGTAAGAAATTTGTATTTTCTCCACATCAGATAATGGAGTTTTGTCTCAATAACCTGTTTTTAGTTCTTATGTCCGTGAAATAAGGTCTTACGCAATGGCCTTTTGTCTCAGGCTATCGCTTTGCAGAACGAAGGAAGGTTGATGGAGCTCGTGGATCCAAGGTTGGGTTCAAATTTCATTATGGACGAGGCAGAACGAATGATCAAAGTTGCTCTATTGTGCGCCAATCCATATCCGGCCCTAAGGCCTCCAATGTCCACAGTCTCTGGCATGCTTGAAGGATATATAAATGTTGAGGAATTTAAGATAGATCCAGGCGTCTATGAAGATGAATTGAAGCTTCAAGCACTCAGAGAGAAGTTCAAAGACTTGAAACCTAATTCAAGTGAATCTCAGACCCTTTTTCGTCCTTCCGATACTCGAGAAATTGGCTCGTCGTCTGTATCTGCCAGAGATCTCTATTCAGACAACCTTAAATCTCTGTAATGATATTAATGGTGCAAGTTACCAGTACATAGGATAGCAGAATTGTTCTTACAGCAAAAATGCAGTACTCTTTAAAGTTATCAGCAAATAAAAATTCATGCCATACAGTATATGCCCTTCAAAATAAAGTGCATATTTTTGTGGCTTGTTTAGTAAGGTGAAATGTAAACCAATAGTCGAGTTCTATGTACAAACTTGCACTTATTGTTCTTTTTCTTTGCTCATATTCCAACTGTTTACAAGTTAGGTAGTTTTTTATGCTTTTTGTGATCACTAGTCATTGGCACGTGCGATGCACGAATAGTTTTGGTTACGACTTATTTAGAAGGTGTTTGGTGGGGATTAAAATTAGATTTTTAGTAGACTGTGATAAAAGTTTTTGAAATGTGTGATTGAAAAGTTGTGGGACTCATAAAAGATGTAGTTAATATTGATTATTTGACTTTGATTTGGATTAAAATTAGATTTTAATCCGGACCAAACAAAGGCTTAATAATATTTTGATTGTTATTTTTATATCAACTTAATCGTGCAATCTAGAAATAGGTTTGTAATATTGATTATGGTAAACATTTTTTTGCATGTATAAGAAAATGTTGTTATGTATCGAATGAAATTAGTTTAAGAAACTTGTTTCTAAGGATGTATTAAACATATAACAATACGTAACATCTAAAACAGTTCTAAAAATTATTATTATTATTATTATTATTATTATTATTATTATTATTATTATTATTTCAAGGTGACCATGGGCTACATTAAATATTATTGAGTCGACTCATATAAAATTTGTTGCATTTTAAGGTTTACACGTGATATTTGTTATTATTATTATTATTATTATTATTATTATTATTATTATTATTATTATTATTATTTCAAGGTGACCATGGGCTACATTAAATATTATTGAGTCGACTCATATAAATTACAACGGAGAATGAGATAATTTGGACAAAGACAGGAACACAAAAGTTATAGGGAATCAAAGAAAACACGCGGCATTCATTTGGTGAAATGCACTCTAAAGAATTGTAAAGGTTGCAAACCATAGCCAAAACACAATCAATTGGGCATAGTTCTTTGTTGATGAATTCTAAGTTGAGCCAAATAAAGGAAGTGTAAAAAATATATGAAACGTGTGACGAATTCTTTTACTTTTTTTTTTCTATTGAATTCAATCCCCATAAATGGGGGGAGAGCCTTGTAAATGTTGTAGACTGAATGAGTTTTCCATTGACTATGTCTACAATTTACAGTTACAAATAATCTAAATATGGAAATTCTATATATGGTACAAATATATATGTATGGGCAAGAATATTCTCGTAATTTGGGCATAATATTCTTCAATCTTGGCATAATCTTTTTCAATCTTAACATCCCCCTCAAATTGATGTTGGACGATTGATAAGCATCAATTTGCTCACAAGAAACTGATGTCGTTGTCGAGTCATCGCCTTGGTAAATATGTCAGCAGTCTGAACATCAATTGTGTGGAAGAGTAACAAGATGATTATCATAAGTTTCACGTATAGAGTAACAATCTACTTCAATGTGCTTAGTACGCTCATGAAACACTGGATTAGCAGCAATCTGAATGTCACTAATGTTGTCAGCATGAAGAGGAGTAGGCCAAAGTTGAGGACAACCAAGTTCTGCCAGAAGACCCCGAAGCCATACAATCTCAGAACAGGCAAAAGACATAGCACGATACTGAGACTCAGTTGAAGATTTAGAGACACGATCTTGCTTTTTACATCGCCACGAAACAAGAGAATTTCCAAGAAATATACACCAACCCATAGTAGAGCGACGAGTATCTACACATGCCCAATCAGCATCACTATAACCAAATAGCTCAAGAGGAGAATTGGCAAGAAAGAAGAGGTCCTTATTAGGTGTACCCAGTAAGTATCAAATAATACGATGAGCTGCAGCCAAGTGGAGGTGTCGTGGAGCATGCATGTACTGACAAACTTGCTGGACAGCATAAGAGATATCGGGTCATGTAATAGTGAGGTAATTTAAACTACCAACCAATTGACAATATAAGGAAGGATCAAGAAGAAGATCACCTTTCTCCTTGCGATATTTCACATTCACCTCCAAATGGGTATCAACATATCCAGCTAAGTTAATCAACTCCTCTGTATACTTATGTTGATGTAGGTAAGTCTTGGCTAGACTCGAATGCACCTCAAGACTTAAGAAATATTGTAAAGAACCCAAATCCTTCATGTGAAATGACTCCTTAAGTTGATCTTGAAGGTGAGATATCAATCCAGAGTCAATCCCTGTAATGACTATATCGTCCACATAAACAAGAAGAAACACCGTACCCACCTCAGTGTTGGAAATAAACAAAGACGAATCATATTAACTCTGAGTAAATGAGAAACCAAGAAGAGTGGAACGAAACTAGTCAAACCAGGCTCAGGGAGCTTGTTTCAACCCATAAAGTGAGTGTTTTAGCTTACACACATCGGAAGAGGGCAAAGAAAAGAGACCCCGGTGTCATATAAATCACTTCCTTAATATCACCATGTAAGAAGATATTCTTAACATCCAACTGTCGTAAAGACCATCCCTTGGAGACAGCTATAGCAAGAACGATGCGAACGGTTGTCATTTTGGCAACAGGTGCAAAAGTCTCCTCATAATCTACTCCATATTCTTGACAATTACCAAGAGCTACCAATTGAGCTTTATAGCGGTCCAGTGAACCATCAGAGCGTAACTTAACAAAGTACACCTATTTACACCCAATAGGTTTGATTCCAGAAGGACAAGGAACAATATCTCATGTGTGATTTTCTTGAAGAGCCTGAAGTTCTTCCTACATAGCCTTGTTCCAAAAATGTTGGGTAATAGCCTGGGAATAAGAAGTAAGAACTGTAATATGAGATAATGTTGCAAAGAAACCATACCGAACAGGAGGGCGAGGAATGCAGGTAGATCATCGAAGAGTATTACTGTCTAGGATAAGATCAAGTACGGGATTGGGATCGAGAAAGGGTAGTGAAGCTGGAGGTCATCGTCTCTTATATACCACACCAAGTGTGAAACGCTCAATAGGACGAGAAGAGTCGTCAAAGCTGATGAACTGAGCTAAATTAGAATATGGCAAATGATATTGAAAGTAATACTGATTCTCAAAGAAAACCATATTGCAAGAGATACGGAAGCGATTAGTAATACTACCATAACAAACAAAACATTTGTGAGCAATACTGTAACCCATGAAAGCACACCGTACAAATTGAGCAGTAAGTTTATGACGTTCATGTGAAGGCAGATGAACAAAACATACACAACCAAAAGTATGCAACATGTCATAGCTAGGATGTGTGCCATGCAGACGAAAATAAGAGGAATCAAAATTCAAATGTTGAGCAGGAAGTCGATTAATTAGGTGAACAGGTGTGGATAGGGCTTCAACCCAAAATTTGGGTGGAATTGAAGACTCCAGGAGTAAAACTCTGGCAACATCCAATAAGTGACGATTCTTTCATTCTGCCACTCTGTTCTATTACGGAGTATATAGGCAAGAGCGTTGGGAAAGAATACCTTTCTGTTGTAAAAATGTATAGCACTAATGAGACATATATTCTCCACCATTGTCGAACCTCAAAATTCGAACACTGGAAGAAAACTGTGTCTCAATGTAAGCGATAAAGGTCTGAAGCGTAGTACTGATTTCACTTTTAGAACGGAGAAAGTATATCCAAGTGTAACGACTGAAATCATCAATAAACATCACAAAATACTTATAATGGGCATGTAAAGTGACAGGTGCCACTCCCCAAACGTCACTATGAATAATCTCAAAGCATTTATTAGCACGACTGCCATGGGTTGGAAATGAAAGAATCTTACTTTTCCCAAGTTTACAAGCATCACAATTGAAAGATAAATTTGAAAACCAAGACTGATCTTTATTACCTAAAAACCCACATTTCAATAAATAAGACAAAATTAAAGTATTCAGGTGTCTTAGTCTTTTATGCCAAATCTCATGCTTAAGGCCAACATCCATACATGATAAAGACAAAGCAGTAGGAATATTAAATTGTAATGGCAATAATATTCCAACTTTAGGCCCCTTTGCGATCACCTTCCCCGACCCCTGATCCTGCACAAGACAATCACCACGAGAGAAATGGACATCACAGTTATTATCAACCAATTGGCCAACAAAAATCAAGTTAGTAGACAACCCCGGAGATACAAAAACATTATCAAAAGAAGACCCAATATCACCAAAAGCAGTAATTGAGAGGTACTGCCATTAGCAATCTGAATGTGTTGTGTGTCAGTATATCATCGAATATTGTGCAATGAATTAGAACTACCTCTCATATGATTCGATGCTCCCGAATCAACAAACCAAGGAGAAAAGACAACTTGACCCTTACCTTGTAAGCCTAAAGCAGAAAAGGCAGAAACAATCATCTGTTGAATCATTTCTAGGGTAAGAAGCGGTTGACTAGTGCTGACCGGAGAGGGTATAGGTCCAGGTCCATCCACATTAACTTGAAATGCCTGAGCGTTTCATTGTTGAGGTCGAGTGGGACAATCCTTGATAAGATGTCTCGGTTGCTTACAGTACTTGCAGAGTTTCTGAGGACAATGACAAGCAATATGAACATATCCTTCACAATAGAAGCACTGAAGTTTACCTTTTCCTCGTCCTTGCGCGGCATATGCAACGTTCACCACATTAGAAGAAAGATCACCTCCCATGGTAGTTTGTGTCGCCAGTCGTTGCTCCTCATGGAGAAGTCCTAAACATACATCCAGAAGGGACCGGATCGCGGTTCAACAAACTCGCCCGAGTAACCTCAAATTCAGGTCGTAACTTCATAAGAAACGGATCCCGCCTGCTAACCTCGTGAACCTTTCGGAGAGTCGATAGAGCTGTTGTAGGAACCTTAGCATGAATCATGTTGGAGTACTCACTCCACAAGCTCAGAAAATTGGAGTAATATTGTTCAATGTTGAGATTGCCTTAAGTGTAATTGGAAATCTCCAACTCCAACTGAAAACACTGTGCATTGTTGTCCTGATAACATACTCATTTTAAGCAGTCCCACATTTCCTTAGCAGTAGTAAAAGAGTGTAAATTATTCACCATGTGAGGCTCTATAGACCCCAATATCTAAGAAATAATCCGAGCATCTTTAGTCTCCCATGCACTAATATCTTTAGCATCCTCAGGCACCGTAGATGACCCATCAATATGACCCCCAAAGCTCCTTCCCTTTTAAGAATATTTTGAATTGGAACCCCCATACATGGTAATTTTTTCCTGTAAACTTAACGCGAAAGGCATCAACCGACATACTTAAGATTTCAATCACAGATAACAACCCACAACTTGAATTAATATCTGAAATAAATACAATGTAATTGGGCCTGATTTATAAAGCCCACTCTACCGAAACAAAGAAATAGATCACCACAATTGGGCTTTAAATGAAACAGCCCACTTCACCTAATTAAATTAACAAACCTCCACAATTTGGCCTAAAATTTGTTCAACCCACACTTATGAGCCCAAACGAAAGCTGCCACAAAGAACCCAGGACGAAGACACCACAGTGACGCGTCGGAGAAGGCGCCACAGAGACTCGTCAATCGCACCAAAGAACGTCAGCCATTCAACTCCCACAAGACCCAGCCTCTGGTAATGGACTCCCAACAGTGAAGATGAAATCACACTTCAATCGAACACTACGCTATGCACACACTTCAATCGAACACCACCACCGCCAAGTCGAAGATGGCAGTTTGTACCAGCTAGGACGTCGACTACCGATCCGTCGACCAGCGAATCCAATTCGAGAAAAAAATAAATCTTGAATACCCTGAGCAAGGAATTCAAGCACCGACTACACCGAAGGCAAAAAAATCTAGGATTCAGCTATAGATTTTACGGGTAGGCTCTGATACCATGTAAATGTTTTAGACTGAATGAGTTTTCTATTGAACATGCCTACAATTTATAGTTACAAATAATCTAAATATGGAAATTCTATATATGGTCCAAATATATATGTATGTGCAAGAATATTCTCGTAATTTGGCCGTAATATTCTTCAGTCTTGGCGTAATCTTCTTCAATCTTAACAAGCCTTTGGAAAGAGAAGTGGGAGAATCAGATTGTTGGAACAATTCAATTAGATTTAACAAATAAAAATTTGTACCAGATGGTGGAGGGATATGTGCTAAAAGGATTGTTGTGATGAAATTGTTCGGCATAAACCATCTTATTGTCACGTTAAAGATTTGCTACAACACCCAAGAGAGCATTAAAATGCGTACTTTGAAAACACGACAATTTGTCCATCTCTTGTGCATATCCTCTCCTCCTCACCCCAACTCCCACACGGATATGGCAGCAAGTTACAATATGCAAGTTGTCTTGCAAGTCAAATGAACACGATTTATCAGTTGTACTATGAAAACAGAATTTTTCACTTGTGAAAAATATTTGCATTCTTTTTCAGTTTTATCCACGGGAAACAAATTTGAATACTTGCATGGGAAGGTAATACAATTTGTGTAACATGAAGTGAATACATGCAAAGCTTGTGGCATCAGACATAAAATTTTCTCCAGGAGGCTAAAAGTTAAAACGGATATATTTTCAGAAAGTTCCTAACCATGTGGTACGAAAGTGGAATTGGTTTCTTGTAAAACAAGAGAAATTATCGAAAAATGAAGCAACATATAAAATAAACTTGAATGTATTGAGTTTGGTGATTGATAATTGTACAAAGGGCAAAATAATCTACTAATCCTATAGGAAGACAAGTAATTCTAACCTAAAAGAATAAGTAATAAAAAATCTGAAAGAAATAAAAGGTCTTAATTTAAATGAGAAAAATTCCACTGCTGCATGAATAAATAATTCAAATCATATTTGTAATACGGTTGTCCTACATCACCATCACCATGCTCAAGCTAAATCTACACAGGCACAGGCACAGGGTCATCCAGGGACAAAACTGGCTCACCATCAAAGAATTGCTCCATGTCTTCCACTGCACACTTCTAAATTTATTCAACACTTCCACTCTTCTAATCATAGTTGAGACATTGAGATTTTTCAAAGAATTAGTCCAAGTGATATTAGTTTCTAAATTTATTACCCAGCTCTATGCATTCAAATAAATGATTATGATAATTAAAATTAAAGCTTCATGCTGATACTCACATGTGTAATTATTGTGTAAACATGAACATGATGGGTATATAATTTAACCAAGACACCTTATCAAGTGCACACATGATGATTATTATCATAAAATGACTTTTATGATGACAAATTTTTACATAAAAATACCAGGAATAAACCTTCTAGAATATTGCATCCAATCTTTTAATTTTATTGGCCAACCAGTATTTTGATTCCTCCCTCATTGACAGCATATGCCTAAATGCCAACATATCAAGACAGATACAAGCTTTGGACACGTTATTTCAGTTATGTGAAAAGACATTTTCCTATATCAAACCAGCTTGAATTCCATAAAAGCTACACAACAAAGTAAGCCTTGTATACGATAAATGCGGAAAAGAATAAAAAAGTGAGGCTAAATTATAACATTCCGAACTTGGAAGTACTCTTCATTGATGGAAGAACCAGTCACGTCTTGTATTACTTAGTGTGCAGACTCAGTTCTTGAATTATACTGTAAATAGGCTTCCCATTCTCTAGATATATATTATTATTTGGATGTCTAGTCTCGATACCCGCTTGCAATTAGAATTCATTGGCACTAACCACCTGCTTAGACAACTCATTCCTTCAGTAACATTAAGTGACCAAAAACTAACAATCTTAACAGCAGGGGAGCTTACTTTAGAGAAGTTGCAAATCGAATGACCACACAAATAACCACCATCTTTTATGATTCTTGGAATCTCTCCTTGGTAATCATGAGACAAAAATAATTACCTGAAAGGATCTAAAAAGTGTATCTTAAAAAAGAAAAGGTGCAGGATACAGCTTGTCTCCCTAGATGCTTCCTTGCAAGTGTTTCAAAGAATTATTTCGATCTCAATAAAAAAATAAAATTCAACCATTGTGGAGTTCAAACAAAAAATTGAGTAAGGAAATGATCTAGAATGATTCAAGAAAATAGGAATTTGAACTTTGAATGGAAACGCCAAGAATAAATTCAAGAGAGTGTTTATTGAATTCGGATTAGACACTTTTATTTTTTACTAAATGCGCGAGAATTCAACAAAGAACCCAAAATAATAGAAAAGTAATTGACTTGAGCATTAATTTACCGCACAAATAACTTTTGATTTATTTTTTTATTTTTTTTAATTGGATTGAACAACTCAAAAGATAATAAACACGAAGAATGAAGATGAAGACTCAAACAAAAACAAACAAGGAATTAAAATATATAACCTTGATTTTTGGATCCTAACTTTGATACAAATAGATGTGAACCCACATAGCAATTGTAGCTACGAACCCCACAATAAATTAGATCTAGCCCAAGAAGCCAGGAATCAACATTGAAATAAAGCTCAACCTAATAAATTATTGAATCAAATAACCAAGACAATTGTAACAATATCTTGACCCCCGTGATCACAAATTTATGAACCTTACTTGAATTATTGAACACCACAAGAATTTAATTCTTGATAAATTCGGAATCAATTTGATGAACGAGAAGAAAGCAACATGTCTTGCAATAATCTCTCAAATTGTGTGCTTTACAATGTATGGAATGAGTTCTATTTATATGGAACCCATGAAACTTAGCTAAAAATGGAATTACACATAAAAGATATCAAAAATATACCATAAAAGAGTTTTAACTAAAATAGAAGTCTAAACAAAATTTGGAAAAAAAAAAACCATCTAGAAATTGTAATATGCGGCCGCATAGTGAAACTACATGTGGTCACATAGGCCACTTCGACTGCCCTCAATTTAGTTCGGTATAGATGTATGCGGCCGCATGTATAGGTATGTTATGCGGTCGCATAGATTTGCCATTCAACTCCCTTGCATGTTGCTTACACCAAGTTGATTCATCTTGTTTTCTCTTCTTAGCTCAATATAAAACTCGTTCATTTGCTTGTTGTGATCAATGTTTCGTTCACTATAGCTTGAACAAATAATCCCATAGCTTTATTGACCTTCTTTGCCCGTGACCTCGTCATTTGTTACCATGGTTCTCATCACCTTCATTGGCACAGAGCCGGCACCATTCATGTCTCTTTCCACCTCAATATGGCCAAATCTTATTGAACTCAACATTCTAAAGGTACTTCTAATTTCACTCTATTTATTACTGTTCTCATAAGAACTGTCCATAACAGATACATATGCATAACTATGCCCTTTTGCAGCCTGACATTACTGCTCCAAGGCTGAATATATTAGCAGCATGGAGTGAAGCATCTTCTCCCTTAAAGGTGCCTTTGGATCATCGCCGTGTCAAGTACGCCATTAAATCTGGAACATCCATGTCTTGCCCTCATGTTGCAGCCGTAGCCGCAATTCTTAAGGCCATACATCCCAATTGGAGCAGTGCGGCAATACGATCTGCTCTTACAACCACAGGTGTACTTTTTATCCTTCATTGTCTAGTTTCAGACACACCGCCATGGCTCATGTGTAATACCTTTCTTTTTATTGATACTTTTCGCTTATGTAGCAAAATTAAACAATAACATGGGCACACCAATAACAGACTCGGACGGAAATATAGCAAATCCATTTCAGTTCGGTGCAGGCCACATTCAGCCTTCAAAAGCAGCTGATCCTGGAGTTGTTTATAATGCTTCTTATGATGACTATCTTCTCTTCTTCTGTCGTAACAGCAGCAATTTGCTCGTTCCATCTTTCAAGTGTCCCAATGTTATTCCTTCACCAAGTAATCTCAACTATCCATCGCTAGTGATTTCTAAGCTTAAAGGGTGCACGACTGTCACTCGAACTGTTACAAATGTTGGTAGCAAGTCTTCTTACTGAGTTACAATTAAAAAAAAAAAAAAAAACCCCTCCTGGTTACTCCATAGAGATCTCTCCATCCAAGTTACACTTCAGCGCTGAAGGGGAAAAGCAGAGCTTCAACATAGCAGTTGTAGTGGAGAGTTCTACGCGGAAAAATGAGTTTGAATTTGGTTGGTATTGTTGGAGCGATGGGATTCATGAAGTAAGAAGTCCTATTGCATTATCCTCAGGGTAAATACCTCAAGGCATAGCATGTTTGGTAGTTGAACAAGAAAATACCGTATGAAGAAAGAAAAATAAATAAAATCTTGGTGTCCAATATTGGGTACCAAACCATGGACGAATTCAGGATCGGATTACAAGTCGGGCTAATACGTAAAAAAAAATTATACAGGAAAAATCTTTTTGACATAAAAAATAAAAAATCTTTTTGACAAATTATTGGAAGATTATGTTTCCAAGTCAAGTCCTCATTAGAAGATAAAAATTTGATGAAAAATGTTATTTGTAAGTTGTCCATGTGACAATGAGATCACTTTCATATTCTCCAATAAAATTCCAATACATTTTAATTGAAGAATTTGACAGTAGCCAAACTATCACACAAACGGTTTGTTTGTGAGCGGTTTATAAAATAACATTACTCAAAGCTAATTAATTGTTAGCTCCAAAATAATAAACCAAGACTTGACAGGAAGGTCCAAACCCATACCTAGGTTAGGCCCAAGCCCACTTACAGCCCCAATATCACTCTCAGGCCCAAGTTAATGTTTATAAAGTACTCTACGTCTTGAAACTTAGAATATTGGAGAAAAATTTTAATTCTCGTAAAGTATGAAACTCAGAGGGTGTGTGTGTGACTAGGTCCTAATTAAATCCGAGTTATTTAATATACATGTCGATTTAATAGTGACAAAGAGAGTACTGAATTCTCTACCCTAGGTAGGGCTAGACATGGTTCGGTATGATTCGGTTCTGAAGAGAATCGAATCGAACTAAAAATTTTGGATATTTAATAAATGAAACCGTCAAATCCAAATATAATTATGGAATCGTTCGGGTTCGTTATGTTCGGTTCCATAACATAATTAATTTTTTAATATTTATAGCAACACTACATAAATACAAATAATTGTATATTCATTCGTAGTTTCGATGGGAAGTTGGAGAGGGAAGTCGAATTCGACAATCGACGGCTTCGATTTGGACATGTAGATGTAGGTTTTCAATTTATCAAATGATTTGGAGTTAGTGAACATGTGCTTACCGAATGAAAGTACGAAATTGAAAAGGGAAGTATAAAAACTTAAAAAGACTTAGATTTTGGGCTAACAATGAAATTAATAATTGTGCCAGAAAATTGAAATTAGAAAGTGGGCGGGGCGGGGCTGGGCTGGGCTGGGTTGAGCTAGCTAGGCATGAACTTGACTTATGAGTTAGAACATTAATCATTAAATTAGTTAATTTGTTTAGAAAAAATAAAATAATTTAATTAATTCAATATAAAAAAATTATTTAGATTCGGTTCAAATACTCTTTCGAATATTTAACTTATGAAGTCCGATTCGGCTTCAGTTTGGTCGGGTTCGGATCAGGAGTTTTATCCAGCCTTAACAACGGGGAGTACTAAAGTTTCTTCAAATATATGATATCGTATTACCACCACATTTTCATATTCAAACTCGTCGTTAGTAATTGATTTACCTGGAACTTAATTTCTCGTTTGTAATCTTCAATTTTACTTGTTATGTATTTAGGATTAGTGGTGGATAAGTAAATACTACTTGTATGTTTATTGAAATGTATGATTAAAAATGAAATTTGATTATTTATAAATTTTGTCAAATGAAGACTGTATTTTTCTCCAAGGAGAAGAAATTAAATAAAGAAATAACATGAAAATAAGTTGTTAAAGTTCCTTACGAAATTTAAGTACGTATATAAATGGAAAAAGCCTTATGCCCCGGCTCGATGATCGGGGCATAAACGGGGCGCCACCCTATTGGAGGTGATGAGTATATTACGTGTTAAACAACAAGTATTATAGTACTTAATTAAAGAAAACCATGTGGATGAAGTTAAGGTCATTATCCTCAATAGAATATATTATAAATGTCCACTAACATTAATGCAAAAATGGGTAAACTGCAAGAAGAAAATGACCACTAAGCTTTGTTTGTCACTTTCTTCAAAAGGAAAATAAATCTAGTTATACTAATCTAGTGTTTGCACGTTTATATATTAGATTAAACTAGTAAGTTACGGTTTAATTTTGAGATGATCTGACCATTCTAAGCTTGACACGACTATGTTTTACCTTTCTCGTTTTAAATTATATAGAATTGACACGGTCTAAAATGGATAAGATTGTGCCTAATCTATGAATATGTATTCTTATATTACATATTTTGTATCGGAATATATTCAACCCCTATTAATCTGTGTGGCCAATTCTGAACGTCTGATATCTCCATAAAGTTTATAAGAGTTACGTTTAAAAATAAGTAATCGATTTATTTCAAACTTTGATTAATAAAAAATATCTTAAAACTATTTAATTGCCTATAACTAAACTGACTTGAAACTAATCGTGTGCCTGCAGTAGTTTTCTTGATTCCTAATTGGAAACTTAAAGCAGTTAAACTTGATTTAAACGGCGGGGGCCGCGTGGCAGAGAATAATTCAGATGCCTTTCTTTGTGGAGCGTATGATTTAACAAATGTAAACGTGTCGATTTATAAGTGGCTTGTCGTTTTTCGAATTTTCTTATTTTATATTTTGGAGTTACTTGTATATCTATAACTCGGTGGACCTTGGAATAGGGGAACTCTTTGAGGCGGAATATGAGCCGTCGGATTCGCTGATATCTATTAATTTGCCAGAATACAGCTTTTGAAGCTTGAGGTACACTCAAAAACGGATTTGGATCGGCTAAGCTTGATTTTTTAGGATAAAAAACTGAGTCAAACCAGTACAAGGGATTATGGATCTATATGGTAGGCCCAATGACTAGAGCCGGCTTGGGTAGAGGTGTCAATCCGGGTCCGGATCGGGTCGGCCCGTCAACATAAGAGCCCAATAACGGTCACGTGAAAAAAAGTCCGCCCGCCTGCTACGGGTTCCGGGTCGGCCCACAAATTTTGGACTACAACCCAGGCCCGCCTTCTGACCCATCCGGGTCGAGCACATGCGGGTCACGGGTCGCGATTTGTTTCAGTTTGACCCGTATGATTATCTTTCTATATATAAAAAGTGCCTATTTAACGGAATTTGTTGGTTTAACGGAAAAACTAACGGAATTTCTTGATTTAACGGAAAAACTAACGGAATTTCTTGTTTTTAACGGAAAATCTTTTTTCACCACCCCTACTTTCAAAATTATAATTA